>VWZI01011650.1:728433-743764 GCA_013396835.1 Psilopogon haemacephalus
TCCCCTTAGCTTCCTTTCCCTCCCTTAGTCCCCTCCTGAAAAGTCCTCTGTACTTCCCACTCTGCCCCTCTTTCCCACCCATGTGATCCCTTTTCCCTACTACTTCACGTAAAATGAATGGAAGAGATCTGTGTTTGTGCTGATCACTTCGTGAATAAGAAAACTGTTCTGAAAACTTTGCGTTGACGTGAGGGTTTGATTTGATTGGTTTTTGTTTTTATTGCACTTTTTGATGCCACCTTTCCCCAAAGGAAAGAATCCCAAGTTATTTCATAGAGCAGAACTCTTCTATTCTCTTCGGTGTGGGCATTGTTAAATACACTAGTGTAGATTGTCTCCATTGCTTAAATTTTTCCATGATTTGCTCTAATGTCTATTGCCCTTTTTTTGTGTCCCCTCAAATACAAATAATACTAAAAGTAATCTGTGAGAGAGGGGATCGGTGGATTCTAGTGTGAAGTCCTTATTACAGAAGCTTCAAAAAGCCTTTTTTTTTCAGTGACATTTTGTGGCTTTTTCCAAGTTTTGAGCTGGTGAGGCTGATGGACTGTTTGCAGCTCACCTCTGTTGAGGATTTGACACTTGGTGTTCGAGCGTACCCTTTTTTAATCAGTCAGTGTCTGCTGGCAATCTCATGACTCCAAACGGCTTCCCATTAATGCATTTTTGTTAGGAAAAGCAGTACTCCTTGCTGCAAACTTTAATTCAACTGATGAGTTGCTATTGAATGGGCTTTGCTGACTGTTAACCTTATTGCACCTGTGTCTAAGAAGCTATGTATGATGTTGCATTTTCAGAGCAGGAAATGTCAATAGTAATGTGTGTTGTGCATGTTTAATTTGGCACTGTATTTGATTCTTGTTATCATGTGTTTTTGCCAATATCAATATCACTTTTGGATCTTTCAGTTTTTGCAAATATCACATGGAAAAGTTAGTGGTAGTTTAAAATTGCAGGCAGACTGAGTAATGAAGCTACACTTTTACTCAACAGTGAGTGCAATAACTCTTAGCACTTGCTTGAAGTCTTTATTTACAGTGTTTGATGTAAACTGGAGCAGTCTCCTAGGATGCTGAATCAAATGCAGTCAACACTAACAGTGATTGGAAGTCATCACTCTTGTGCAGTAGATAAAGTTTGGCAGTGGCTCAGTCTCAGTTCTGGAGGAGTGTTGAGAGTTCTGCAGTTGGTTAGCACAATCATACTGTTTGGGCAAGAAGCGCGGACATGGTGTCAGCTCTTCACCTGTCTCATGCCTCTAAGGTGCCTGTCATTATTAGAGTTGCAGCTCATTACCTTTTCTTTTGGGTAGTAACTTCAGAGCAGAGCTGCTGCATGCCAGCAGAACTGTGTTACAAATTCCAGCTCCTCATGCTTTGGCTTCCCTTAGTTCATTCTCCAAGGCTTCTCCTGAAGGAACCCTTTAGTATGAGAGCTCTGTGTCAAAAAATTACATTCTGTGCTGGAAGATGCTTTCTCATGTGGGCAGAGATTACACTCAGATAATGAAAGAAGTATTCTTAACAGTATAGTTCTATTAAAAAAAATTGGTATAAGAGAAAAAAAATAGGTGAAGACTGGTGTTTTGTTAAACCACAAGTGTTTTGTGCTTGGTTTAGATTTGATAGGCTTGCTTTGTGCAGTCTTTTAGTGAAATACCCTGTTAGTCACACACTCTACACTACGAAGACTGATGAATAGAGAAGGTTTGTATGTGTTGACTTTATTCAGATATATATAGGATTAATGTTTCTTGAAACTAGCATAATTGAAGTTTATAGCTAAGTGAGCATATACTACATTGGCTTTGGCTTTTTGTCTCTTGCTGTGTGTTTTATCCTGTGATAACTGGGGTGCTTGTCAATAAATGTCTTACAAAAGCTTCCAAGTGCCTCCTCCAATCATAATGAAACCTTCTAACTCACCAGTGGATGTAGAATACTGCAGTCAAATTGCTCTTGCTGCTACACTCAATGTATTCTTATTTCAGTTTTTCTCCCTGAGATTTGACTGACTGAATTTCACCACAGTTACTGTGGAAAACAAATCAAGCTCTTAAATTGATTTCATGTTCTTTGTTTACCAAGCAACTGAAATTTGTGCATCAAGCAAAATGCTGACAAAATGACGGTATCATGATATGTTTATTGAATAGCCATGTTTTAAAAGCTAATTTGTTTTGTTCTTGGTAAACCATCATGCTTGAAGAAAAAACCCCAGTATTTTTTCAACTGACCATACCCTGTATCTGTCCTATGTCTCTTTTTTCTCTTTTTTTTTTTGCTGTCTCTAACTGGATGGGGCTGATGGGATCCACAAATCACTTCAGGAGCTGGATGAGGTATTGTCTTTCACATTTTATTCAGCCATGGTGCATCAAGCATACATACATTGTTCAGCTAAAAATGTTCCTTTCTTTATTCTGCTAGTTTACTAAGTTTCATTAGATGAGACCATGTACAGTAGAAGGAGAAAGCTGCATAGAGAAAGAAAGCATTTTGTGATGTAATATTCCATTATTAATCTACAAACTAGTCTGACTTGCTGTATACAAATGAGAGCGACTCTCTACAACAAAGCTAGTAATTATCTTTTTTCTGCTATGCAAATTATATTTTTATGCTGTGCAAAACTTATTGGTCTGGAAATAAGATCAGAGTAAAAGAGTTTCTTTTACTCCTTCCCTATCTCCAGCCTCTCTATGGATCTGTGGAAAGCTGGCCCATTGGCTTATTTACTCTCTCACAATCTTCGGAATTTTCAGAAGTATTTAATCCATTTCCCTGCAAGTTTCTTTTCCTCAAACTACATAGCTGAACCTGAAGACCTAGGGAAGTGTGGGTTGGTCTCTGCCTTGGCTGGCTCTCACTTTTTGTTTAGCACCTTTTAAATTGGTAAATGATTTAGCAGAAATTAAGATACATGTCCATTCCCAGGAGTGTTTGTTCTTCAGCTGCCTAGCAGATGAGGGTCTGACAAAACAAAATTGTTTGAGAACAGTCAGGAATACTATTTCTATTTCTTGAAAATAAAAAAAAAGTTTATTATATTTGGAGATCTTCAGACTTGCCTGTTTCAGGATAAATTGTGCTACACCATGGGTTATTGTCTAATATGAAACATATCAACATGAGAATTACTTGAAAATACAGTATTGCAGTGAGAACTCTCCTTGGAGATCTGCAAAGAATTTAATGGTAACTTCCATCTTTCAGATCCTTTAGGAATCAGATGTAGGTCATTAGCATATAGGAACAAAGCAGATGTGGAACTGGATCATACCCGCACCATGCACCAACACTTTTTTTTAGGTTAATTTTTGTGGGAAGGTATACATGTATTTATTCCCTAATGCTCAAGAATTTGGGTCTTTGTTGAATAAAATTAATTTGCTGTCTTACCTTGTCTTCTGTAGCTTGCTGATGATCGTATGGCACTGGTATCAGGCATCAGTTTGGATCCTGAGGCAGCAATTGGAGTAACAAAACGCTTACCTCCCAAATGGGTTGATGGAGCAGATGAAGTAAGTTGTGGAGCAAATCCAGCACAGTTTGATTTATCATTCAGGGATTTACTCATGCTGTTGGTTACTTCTGGATACAGTAAATTTTATGGTAGAAACAGTCTTAGAAGCAAGATTAAAATGTGTGTTTTCTAAAGTGGCACCATTATTTAGAGGCAAGCTGTGACATCTTAACAGATGTATGGAAGGTGAAATGGACATTATCTAGGGCCAGAAATTCTGGAAAATGGGGTTTGCATCAGCCTGGTACACTGAGACCATTAGGATAGACATAGCATAGTGTTTAGACTTGAGGTTGCAAGAAAGTCCTAAAGGTCCTAAAAAAGAAAAAAACTGGTCTCAGTTTGAAACTTAGAATGAAGAAATCAGCACTTCCACTAGACTTTGTTTGAACCTGCTGAAGGATCCAGTTGGATAGACCCTAAAATGGTGAAGGTTAGCAGCTTATTATTTACAAAGTCATAGTGTCTTCTAGTGGGAGAGTTTCTCCTCCCTAAGCTGTACTGATGCCTTACAACTTATGGAAATCTTTGGACAAATACATGGAAATTATTCTGGGGATATGCAATTAAAAAACATTCCCAGTATTTGGAGTGTGGAGCTATTTCTGACATCCAGAAATTGTTTGGTTTTTTTGAAATGTACTCTTATAACACCTTGTCTCATCAGTTTGTGCATATGGAACATGTTGTGCATAAAGGTGATCAGTCTCCTTTTTTACTGTATGGATTTATTTTAACTGACTTGTCCTTTAACTTCTGCTGTTAAGTTCAGGCTATTCAGTAGTTGACAGAGTTGAAGGTGTGACCTGAATTTTCATTTATCTTTTTGGAAGTTGGCTAAGCCATGATAATAATATTTTTATTATTATGTAGCACTCAACTTAATAAAGCGTATTGGAAAAAAGGAATCTTGCCTAAGATTAAGAAGAATAGGTTTTAAAAGTATCAAACTCGAAGTATGTGAGTCTTCAATTACTTCTTAGCTTTTTGTGCGTTTGGGTTTGTTTGAGTTTTTTTTTAATCTTCGGTCTGCTTTTTCTGTGAGGTTTCTTTCTCTGATTTTTGTCTAGCATTTGTCAGAATCTCATCCTCTGAAGCATTAGTCACTTCCCTTTCTTCATTATTGTGTTTTCTGATCTAGATTCAGTATGATATTGCCAGGGTTAAGCAGAAGATGAAAGAATTAGCCAGTCTTCATGATAAACATCTAAACAGGCCAACACTGGATGACAGCAGTGAAGAAGAACGGGCAATAGAAATAACAACCCAAGAGATCACACAGGTAGTGGCTGCTTTCAGTTCTAAACCTACAGTTTGACGTACCTGTACTGCATGTGATGAGGCAGTAGTTTCCTTCTGAGTAAAGCATTTAGTCTGTAATCAGTGTCAGTGAGCCAGGTGCCCTAGGCTCTGTGCTTGGTACTGTATTCAACTGACTCAATGAATTCTCAGTAAGTCACTTAACTTTCCTGTTGTTTTACTTCCCTGTTTGCTTTTGTACTTGGAATAGGATTAGAAGCCTTATTAAATCACATTTACAGATATCTTAGGGAAATAAATATATATATATATTCTAAGGCTTCCAATCCAAGCAGTAGAAATGAAGTAAATGTCTTTGGTCAGAAGTAGTTGTGTTACTCTGCTACACTGTTAGCTTAAGATTGTTCATCTAAGTTCTGTGTTTTTCTACCTTTTTAAGCATTGCACTGGGCAATAAGAAATTAACTTTAGAAATCAAAATATTAGTCTTCCACTTGGAACTTTTAGGATGTGATATTTAAAATGTGTTTCTATGTTTTCTACTAATGGAATTGTTTTCTCAGTTGTTTCACAGATGTCAAAGAGCAGTCCAGGTCTTGCAGAGCAGGTCACGAAGTTGCACAGAGCAAGAAGCACGTGTTCTCAGGAATGTAGTGTCTTCCTTAGCACAGTCCCTTCAGGACCTATCTACCAACTTTAGGCATGCACAGTCTGACTATCTGAAACGTAAGCATAAGAGATACAGTAGTACATGGGCACTTTCTGTGGAAACTGCTAATTAAGTTGTGCTTATTTTCTTGGCTGGGGAAACTGAAGCATAGAAGGGTGAAGTGATGATGTACACAGCACTACCAGAGTGTATTAGACTGGAGGTTAGAATCTGGGAACTTCTAATTCACAGACCATGTTCAAACTGCTTTATTCTACGTCATTCATACTGCTAAAGGTGTGATGGTTACATGTCAACAAACCCAGTGTATTTCATCCATCCGTATTTCTAATGCATCTTTGCTTCTCAAATTCTGGTCTGCAAAGTCATTTCTGTTACACTGGTGAAGCAGCCATTGGTCTTCAGATCTGATACCTGCTGTTGATTGGTAGTCTGTGACAGATAAGGCTTCAAAGATAGTCTGTGATCAATTTCTGCATGCATAAAAAGGATGTGGCATATCCTCTGTTTAAAACTGAGTGCAATTCAGTTTTCAGCTGAGTAAGTTTATTTTAATCTTGGAAGAAGTTCACAAAAATGTGGTCTTCAAATTTAATGCTGATATTTCTTCCTCCCGTGGTATAAATGGCACAGGTGGAACTGAAGGTCACAATTCAGACAAGGGATGTTCCTGAGAGAATTCGTTAGAAAGTAGCCTAAAGTGATCACGCATTAAGGCTCTTAACTTGGTCGATTTTAACTTTGTGGAACATAATAATTTAAAATCAGTGATTTAATTGGAGTCTTGCCAGTCTTACTGAATTTATGATGCTTTGTTAAACAGTAAGCCTGTGGGACAGTTAAAATTTAGATACTGCTATTTATGTCACTTTCTACCCAGATTTTCTTTCTTGTGCTTTTCAATCTGCTGTTTCCTCTTATTCTGATGTATGGAAATGTTATGCTCATAGTTTGTCTTTTGCAGGCATGAAGAATAGAGAAGAAAGATCCAAACACTTCTTTGACACCTCAGTCCCACTGATGGATGATGGAGAGGATGATACACTTTATGACAGGGTAAGTTAAGATACTATGCAAATCCAGTGCAAAAGCTTTTAAACGTACTTTTAATTCTACAATGAAAGTATCCAAATGGTATGCCATTAGCAGCAGGCTACATGGACATTCTGTTTCTGCAGATTTCTCTGATGCATTTTCTTAATTAGTATTGCTGTTGCGATGTTAAGATGATTGTGCCATCAGCTTCAGGGTTGTGACATGAAGGAACTCAGTTTACTACTGAATTCTCCTTAGCTGACTGACAGGGACAAGGAGGTCTGTAAGTACTGCAGTGCTCTTTGTCACGCCACTTTTCTGGGCAGATGCAAGGGTCATTGTTAGAAAAATGTGATTCTGAGTTTAGGTGGAAGGTGGCACTCTTTTAAAGTGAAGTTGAAAGTGTAACTGAAGATTTTCAGTATTACAAACTTGCAAATTATGCTGTAATGATTTGTTTCCGCACAGTTAAGTTGTTATGTTGTAGAGCTGTGCCAGACCCACTTTTCCTTTGTGGAGTTTGGGGATACTGCATTTCTGAGCAATGGTGGTATAGGTTCTATTGTGTCCTGCCCAGTGGTGCTGCAGAACACTTCACTGTAATCTTTAATGTGTAACTGAAAACTTAGCAAAAAAAGTCAAGGCAGCTTTTCAGCTCATCTTGTGTTTAAGAGGATTTTTACTTACTCCTAAATAAGAGTGGTGGGGAAAGGATAGTGTGAATATTCCTGAGACACTAAGACAGTAAGGCTGTAGGTTGGTTGTTGTGTTTTTAATAATCAGAATTGCTGCTGTGTGTTTACAGATTGGCATTATGGGGCTCCATGTAATGCTGATCAATCAGTAGATATTCCCTAGCTACTACACACTTGCATGTATTGCTTTTGTACACCAATAAACAGGTCTTATTTTAGAAGTTCTCTGTGGGTTTGGGCAGGATGCAAGACTGACGTTTTATTTGCTCAAACCATAAATAGCTGTCCAGGTTATTTTAATAACACTGCGAATGGTTTAAAAATGCAATTAGTTTTTCTTGTCTAATAATGAAATTCCAAAAAGTTGTTTTGTTGTGAAATTTTATCCTGATAATTGAGTGTTTTAAAACTGTTGATGTTAGTACAACATCTAGATCTTTTATTTCAACAGGGTTTTACAGACGACCAACTAGCATTGGTGGAGCAAAACACGTTAATGGTGGAAGAGCGGGAACGTGAAATCCGTCAGATTGTACAGTCAATCTCTGATCTCAATGAAATCTTTAGGGACCTGGGAGCAATGATAGTAGAACAGGTACATTAATCTCACAGGGCTAGCAAGAAATAAGAGATTCCATGTCATGTTAATGCTTACAGACCCTTCCTCCTGTTGTTGTTCTAGTTCCTTACTTACCTCTTCAGGCTAAGGTTTCCTTTGCTTGAAATCTGCAAGAAAATTAGTTAATGAAAACTAATACCATCCATAACCAATTCATTTTTTATTTAGGTGAGGAAAAATAGAATGTCTTAAGTTCTGTTGGTTATTTCTACCACAAGTGCAGTTTAGGTTAAATCTGTCAGCCTGATCTGGAAGTAAGGTGATAATTAAGGAATGTGATATGAGATGGTAACAGAGCTTCCAGTTAGGCATTGAGTAAAGAGGTCCTTTACTGAAGTCCTGGCTAGTTCTTCTGTAAAAGATCCTAGTTTACATAGTTCAATAGCTGTTTGCTGTGAGCGTTGTTAATTACTCTGCTGCTCGTAGTAATTGCTGTATGAAGTTCATCTAGGTTCAATTTGGTGCTCATTCTCTGCATTTTATTTAGGGAACAGTTCTAGATAGAATTGACTACAACGTTGAACAATCATGTATGAAAACTGAAGAGGGTCTAAAACAACTGCATAAGGTAAGCTGCTTTGCATATTTAATAATCTTTTGTATTTTAATGGCCATTAAGTTAGTAATTTTCCATTTGGAAATTATCCCTTTTAGAAATTAATGTGTGCAGTATAAAATGTCCAACTGTATTGTAGTAGGAACTTGCCATGCAACTTATGGTAATGTCATGCTTGATGCCCAATGTTAATTTCTTACCTAACTTTCTGGGCATCCAAGCAAAGTGCTTTGATCTTTATGTTGTTGACCTGGTGGGACCTATTTGCAGCTCCTTTTCTTTTTTGGAGAGCCCAGTATTTGTGCAACAGGACCAGCTACTGGGTACCTCATTAAAGATCTCAGTCAGCTGGTTTGAAACCATCTCAATAGCATGCGCATGAAGAAAAAAAATTAATGTTTTCTCTTGGTGTCTGATGCCTTTTAGAACTTAGGCCCAAACTTATGCTTTTAATGTGAAGCTTTTACTATGAGTATCTGAAAAGTTTGAATTGGCAGCAGAACACAGAGTTTTGTGATTGTTTGGTTTTGTTGGCTTTTTTGTTTTGATTTTAAGCTAAGTTCTGACTTGTCAGCTCAGTTCAGACCTTCCATTGCTGGAAACACAGTAGACAGATCTGCACAAAAGGCTTTGTTTTGGAAATGTGGATATCTTTTTACTATATATTCAATTTCTTTGTATTATGGTAGACTTCTGGCATATGGAGAGCAAACTGAACTGGAAATAAATGCATTGGTTGGAATCAAGACTATTGCTAGGCTAGTAGCTGTTAATGAATTGTCAGCAAATCCCTGCTTGACTAGGCCATGGATTTCTGGTGCAACATAAACCTGTTTGCAGTACAGCAGAGGAAATCTTTTCACCTATTAGGGAAGACATACAAACAGCCCTGACTGGTAGTAACAAACACAGATACCTGGCTGTTTCTAATACTGTTATTAGCTTTATTCTGATTTAATATCTAAATGTCAAATTTCTGTTTTAATTGGCATCATTATTGCAAACTATTGAGACAGCACTTTCACAGAAATCACATTAATTCACTGTAGAAGTCTGCTGATATGAATCACTAGCCACCAGTTCTGGATTCACATGAAAACTTGAATCAGTTGTGATGCTTTGTCAGGCTTTGATACCTAAAGCCTTATTAAATAAATAATCAGTGGTTGCATGTTACATAGTTTCAGGTCAAAAACTCCTCTTTAGCAGATCTAATAATAAATAATTACTTGGAAGGGACTATAAAGTAGAAGAATAAATCACTTTTTGCCTTTAAATTTTGAAGGCTTATTTATTTAAGAAGAATTAAACGCAGGTTTTGTTTTGTTTAGCTTTTATTAGCAGACTTTCATTTGGCTTTTGGAGAGTTTTCTCCACGTGGTCTCCTTTTAATTCCCCTGGGAAAAAGAAGAATGGGATGAGAAAGGAGGAGTCAAGCAGAAAACTGAGAACCAAATCAAAAAGAAAGCTGTCAGTTCTAGTTGAAATTAAATGAAAATGCACAGCTGAATCAGGTACAACAAAAATACCTATTAAAAAAATTGAAGTACGTTGCAAATTTTAATACTCTTCAAACATAAAGCAGGATCAGCAAAATGAGCTGCAACATCTTACCAGCTTTTACTGGTCAGTTTCACATACCCAGCTGCCTAATCTTAGTTTCCATAGTCTTCACAGTTAAGTGTTCTTTGAAATGAAGTATTCTTGTGTAGCTCCTGTCCTGTGGAGGCATAGAGCCTCTTACACTAAGCAAGAGTCTGTACTTCATAGCTTGGCAGAAATCTAAGAGCTGATTCTCTCTTTTCTGTTCCCATAGGCAGAGCAATATCAAAAGAAGAATCGGAAGATGCTTGTTATTTTAATTTTGTTTGTCATAGTAATTGTCCTTATTGTTGTTCTTATCAGTGTCAAGTCACACTAAGTTTTGCTTCATTTTCTCATTTTTGGAGTTTCTGTGAACTTTTTTTCCCCAATGTGAATGGATGGGCCTGCACTCCAGAAAGCTGCCTTTTGAATGTATAAGCCCTTGTGGTGCAAAGTCTGTGCAATGTTTCTATAGAGCTCTTAAAAGTACGAGTTTGGTGATCTGTGAGGTGTCTGTAAGGACTACGTGGATAATGTCAAGAAATGTCATACTCCCATACAAGTAATTTGGCACTCTGTGCAGAGGTATTTGGAAACGCAGTACTTAAAAATAATTACAATATTGAAGTTTACCAAGTGAGTACAGTAATTAGTGTGTTACTGTGAACAAAAAAATGTGTTGTCTTCTCTCTTCCATCACAGTTGTTACAAGCTCCAAATTT
The DNA here is from genome assembly GCA_013396835.1 of Psilopogon haemacephalus. NCBI lineage: Eukaryota > Metazoa > Chordata > Aves > Piciformes > Megalaimidae > Psilopogon > Psilopogon haemacephalus. Next base: position 739,100 of record VWZI01011650.1, read on the forward strand.
AAACCATGTTACTGAGACATGGGACCAGGTAACAAAAACAGATCTAGATTTAAGTTACTTTGACGCACAAAAATGTTTGATTTGACCTCATTTTTTTTCCAGATTCAAAAACTCAATGGGACAGACAGCTGAAAAATAAAGCCTTTAGCAAGCAAAACGTAATCCAGCCCCTGTGATGTTAATTTAGATACTGCACCACTACTAAGAATCAGAGTAGGACTTGATCTTGTAAATAACCAGATTTAATCACTGGCATAGTGTAGCACATTTAGTTGATTACTCTAGCTCAGAGTTTCTTTTTTTTTTTTTAATTATGGGGAATGTTTTTCCTCACCAGAATGATCATACAGATTTTTTTTCATGTACAATTTCTTTAAAGTACACGTTGCATTAAAGCAATGGTGAAGTTAAGCCTAAAAAAACAGATGTGTGGGGGTTTTGTTGGCTTTTTACTCCATTTGACCTGCTATAGTAGGTCTCGGATGTTTCCTGCTTTAGTTGTACGAGCTGTTTATTTTATAGTGCATCTGTCCATATGTGTTCCAATTTTTGTGTAAGTGACTTCACTACAGTATATATGACATCCATTTTCCCTGACACAAGATGATTTGTTTAAATACCGGCCTGGAAGAGGATGTATCTGTTAGTGACCATGGGAGGAGTAACATGCAAGTGACATGTTACTAGGCCTGTTAGTGACCATGGGAGGAGTAACATGCAAGTGACATGTTACTAGGCCTTCAGTACTGCATTAGGGATTTTTTTTCACTTTTTTTTTTAGTGGAAAACTTTACTGTAGACCATAAGAGAAAATAGGACAACGCCCAAGTAATAGAATACTGAATTCAGGCCTGAAGTGGTGTGCAATTGTAGAGGCCTTGCCTTAATATTTTTAATATGGCTTTTATGTAAGTTTGTTTGGTTTTTTTGTTTTTTCTCTGGAGGGACTGTAACCTACTTTCTTCATTTTTGGACTGACAGTGTTCCCCATAAACTTGCAGAGATGCTCTGCTCAATGCCCCTGAAGTGCAGTTTTGTAAAACCATGATTTCATGTTGCACATATTGCCTGCCCTAAGTTTAACTTTACTGTGTACCAAGGAGGACTTAAGATGTGGCTTTAAACTGACTTGGTGCAGCAACAGACCTGAAAGCAAAAACTACAAAGATGTGAAAGCCTTGGCTTTTTGCACAGCTTATTGTGAAAAGCTTTGTACTACTCTTGTTACCTCTAGAAAAAGGGGATGTTGGACTTCCAAAACTGCCACTTCAAACCCTTCATTAAATTCATAAAATAAGCTGGTAAAAGAAAGAGTGATGCTTGTGGTTGGGTGTGCAGCTCCCCTGTTCTGGTTATGGATCTTTTTGATGATCATGAGTAAAACTACTGTCTCCTGGTGTGCTGTCTGCATCAGTTGGTGTGAAGCAGCAGGTTGCTATAATTTAATATACTGTATTTGCAACTTTCTAACATGAGATCGTGTTATTTATTTCTGTCTTGACTGGTGCTTTTGACATTTTATCATGGCTAACGAATTCAAAGAAGTAATAAAACACTTCCAACCTAATTGGGCAATTATTTTTGTTTTGTTTTGTTTAAGGTATTAACTGAAAAATACTTGAGTGCTGTTGATGTGTCTCTGTATTCATCATAATTACAGCAAAGCAGCAGTGACATGAAATATCTTTGGAAACAAGTAACTTTCTGTAGCACAATGTAATGTGGATTGTCAAGAGTTATTTCCTGTGATTGATGCCCATGTATCTGAACTCCATTGAAGTAACTGGCTACACATTTTCTCTTCAAGTACTGTAAAAGGAAATGCATTTTTGTTATGCATTAGACAAGAGGTTAAACTCCGATGTTAACTATCCTGTGTGACTTGAGCTACAATTTATTGAAGCTGGTTAGGTAGAGGAGAAAAAATGACAGGCTTCTAAATCATTGCAGGTGTCTTAACTATGAGCAGCTATATCAAATCCTTATGCTGTGCTTTGTAAGAATATCTTCACAGGGCATGTTACAGATGGGTTAATGTCTGTGCCACTGGGCTATGAAAACCCAAAAAGCCACTGCAACTGAGGAGTAGCTTGGCTTTAAGATTAGCTGCTGCCCGTTCAGGTATTAAGAGAGCAAGAGCTGCCTGAACCTACTGACTGTGCTGCTGTCCAGCCCTGTGATCGTCTCTGTAGGCTGCTGCAAAGAAACAGGTACACGCTGTTCTGCAGATTGTGGCCTCTTCCTGGTGGCTGGATTCTTCTTGGCTTGTATTGAACCTCTGCTTACAAAACAGATCATTGCTAGAGCATCTCCCAAGAATCTGTGGCTCCTCACCTGGTGGGAATGACCTGTAAAGCTGTTGACTTGTACAGAATTTCTCCAATAAAATGCATCCAACTGTGCAAAAATAAGCTGCTGCTGCTGTTAACAAATGATACATTGAAATGACAGTATTAAAAACACTGTAACAGCAGATTTATTTCTACCGCAAGCTTCTGGAAACTGAAAGCTAAAATGGAATAATTAGTTTCTTGCTGTCTTTTAGAATGTGCTAAAAATCTGAATGAATATAATTGAGGCAGTTTTCACTGATGCTGCCTGGATTGTATTGATTTAAGGGTTGCTTTTATGGAACAGTTAACCATGACACAAAGGAATCTTGCCTCCTTTAAGTAAATCCTTGGAGATTTTGCTTTTGGTACAGTCTTGTAAAGTGTTAAGTTCTTGGGTAGGTGACAGCGAAACTAATTTTGTTGGAAAAATGTTTTGGGCGTTTTTGTGGTTGTTTTTTGTTTGTTTTTTTTTCTTTTGAGATAATAAATATGCCCCAAACCAAACAGCCTTCCTATGTAAAAATTATTAAAACAGGGCATCCATTATGATTTTGCATAGTCATTGGATGGATTATGTTAGTGGCTGAACTTCATAAATTATTGTAGGCGATCAATAAGGACTGGCCATGAAAGTCTGATCTGTGCTGCCACTTCCACAGTGGCATGGCTCACATAAGCAGAAATGTTTGCAGCTATTGTTAGTAGAATATGTGGAGGCAGTTTCTATACTATGGATTTTTTTTTTTAACTATTTTTAATGTAAACTTTTATTTTTTTCCACACAGTCTGTGACCTTGGTTAGGACCCTCCTGTCCTTAAGGATGGATCAAGGTTTTAGATGAGTATTTCCTATTGCTTTAGTTACCTTTTAGATAATGTGGATTTGGGGGGAACATTGCGTCTGTATTCTTTCTGTAGCAGGAGTAGCAGGATTTGTATTTGGTGACTAGGTGCTTACTGCCTGGTAGAATCTTTGGAAGGTCTCAACCCTGAAATAATCACTTTTATCACCTTCATTGTATCTTCCACATAGTCTGTGTATTGAAGTAATAATGAAACCCTGAACAGGTTATGTTCTGTGGCACACTAAAGAGACTTGTAAAAGCTGTAGTTGGAGCTCATTTGTTGAGTTAGTCTGTCCAGTCTGTGAGGATGCACAACTGACCTCTGAAACAGATTTTCCTAGAACTTTCATTCAGGGTAGTGTCAAATGTATCAGGCAGTAAGGTTTCGGAGACCTTTTTTTCTGGAATTCAGCCTACTTCATGTTTTTTTCTTCTTTTGAGGTATATTTCCATTATGCATCAGCATTCACTATTCCAGTGGAAATGCACTCCTTTGCTGATTAGACATATCTAGGTGCAGGTTTACAGGTATTGATTTTCATTATATTTACCAAGCACCTTCTTTAAAAGAGATAAGGATAAATACATCATTGTGTTAGGTTATAGGTTGGACTTAATCTCAGAGGTCTTTTGCAGCCTCAGTGATTCTGTAATATTTAAATATTTAATTTACCATTAAAGTTGGCATTTGGAAAACTTTGTCTAGTGAATCCTTGGAGCCTAATTTGGCTTTCTCCCTCTGTTCCTGGACTACTCTTCAGGTGTACATTTATCATAGAAGGGTGGGGGTTGGAAGGGACCTCTGGAGACAAAGTCAAACCAAGAAGGCCAACAGCATTCTGCTCTGTATGAGGATTAATGTGACCAGAAGGAGCAGGGAAATGATTGTCGTCCTGTAGTCGGCACTGGTGAGGCCATACCCTTAATTCTGGGTTCAGTTTTGGACCCGTCCCTGTAAGAAGGACAAGCTAAGCAGGGTAGTGGTAGAGTCTGCATGACTGGAAGACATGGTTTAGAGGTGGACTTGACCGTGTTAGGTTAATGGCTGGACTCGATGATCCAAGCGAAGCGATTCTGTGAAGCACAAAGGCCTGACGGAAGACTTCTCTCGCGTACATCTCCCAGCAGAGGCTCGGAGCAGCACACCGCTCTACGCCGCGGGTTGTGCGGGGCAGTCCCGAACCCGCACCGCGCCTGGGTGAGAGCTGAGGACGCTGGCCTGTGAGTGGGCTGTTAGGGGCCGTAGCATAGCGGGGTCCTTTCGGGACCAGCCCCGGCCGCTCTCGACCAGCTCCAGCCGCCGCATCCGGGTCCCGCACCCTGCCCGACCCGGCGCGCTACCCGCCTGCGCTGCCCGGCGCGGCCGCCAGGGGCCGCCCGTAGCACCCTGGTGCCCGCCCCGCGGAGCCGGCGCCGGGGCGGAGCCGTGTGGACGGGTCGGGCCGGGCCGAGCCGAGCCGGACTACGGGCAGAAAGATGGCGAACGT
>VWZI01011650.1:743917-830468 GCA_013396835.1 Psilopogon haemacephalus
GAGGCCGCGGCTCCCACCCCGAGGCCGCGGCTCCCCGCCCGGCCCCGAGCGGCCTCGTGGTGCGGGGGAGGCGCGGGTTCGCTCGGCCTGCGGCTGCCTGCGCGGCGCCGGGGCCTGTCGCGGCCGGGGGGGCCGGCGCCTGGGGAAGGAGCCAGGCGCTCCCACGGGAAAGGATCCGGCCTTGAACTGCAGAGCCCCGGAGGGCATTACCCCATTAAACCCCCTCTGAGCGGCCCTTAACGGAAAAATGAAGGGACAGCGAGACGGTCACCGCCCCGCTCGGTGGGCTGGGTTCGGTGGGAGCCTGTTGCTGCGGCCCCGGGCAGTGCGCAGCCCTTCCCTCGTCCCCTCACCCACTGTGTCCACCTGAATGGGTGGAAAGCGCTTCACCCGCCGCTGAGGTGACACGGGGATGTCTGCAGTTAACCTGATTACCGAAACACGCGTGCTCCGGTGCCGGTGCAAGGCAGGAGGCTGTTCCCCGCTCCTTGCACAGGGAGAAGGAGGTGGAAGCACATCCACCTCCTCTGCGCTCAGCTACCGCAGTGGGATGGATGTGCGGACCCCTGCATTGAGAGGCTCTTGGTGGTTTGAGGTAGAACAGGACGTGTTGAGCATCGCGGCTGTTAGGCTGCAAGGTGCTTGGCAGGCTTTTCTGCTGGCCTCCCGCATCTCCTCGGGCAGTGCTTAGCTTTATTTTTCTGTTTGTTTTTAATTGAATTCTTACGTGAAACAGTGACTCTGGACTGATAAATCAGCCCCATCTATCAGTGGCAAAACTGCTTTTAAAGGGCTCTGATACAGCTTTTGCACTAAATCGTGTGGGTTTGCATTTTAATGCATATAGCTTAAAAGAGGCACTTATATTTTCTGCTTCATAGACAGGTTTGTTTTGTTTCCTGTTTCTTTTCACTCTAGAGGGTATTGCATTGGGAAATATGTGCTTCATTGCTTTGTTTCCAACGTTTAAAACCCCACAGTTAAAGTCTGCCTGCATATAGCAGGGAAGAGATGGAAAGAGAAGTCTGATACAGTTCTTTGTCCTTAAATTCTTCTTTTCTCCCCAGATCTGGCAATCTGCTTTAAGCACGCTGAATCCAAACCCCACCGACAGCTGTCCTCTCTACCTGAATTACGCCACTGTGGCCGCTTTGCCTTCCAGGGTCAGCCGGCACAATAGCCCATCTGCAGCCCAGTTCATCACCCGCCTGGTTAGAAACTGCCTCCCAGGAGGTGTCAACAGATGTATTGTTGTAAGTGGCCATTTGGAAATGCTTCTGATGAAATGTTTGGTCAAGTGTTTTTTTGACTTTTCAGGATTTTAACTGTATCCAAGGAGACTGGAGGTGGACAGGCTTTACTGATGTGATTGTACTGACATTTATAAGTGGTTTTACACCGACACGTAAACAAGACCTAACTAATGGCTTATGCATGCTCAAGCAGTTGGAGGGAATTAAAGTTGGATATGTATGGAATGTCTTCAACTCGAAACATACATGCAAAGGGAAAACAGTGGTGGCTTTTTTTGATCTAGTTTTTGGCATCAGTACATGCTTTAAGAGATTGATGTAGCCTTCGTGCAGGGTGCTGTGTCTACACTACATAGCCCATTTAAGGTGCAGTTTTAATGCAGATTAACGCTCTAACCTGAGTCCTTTGCAGGGAAGCTCTTGGACTACTTCGGTCGTCTTCTGTATGAGCCTGATGAATTTATTTGTTTCTGTGGCTTCTCCAGATCACTTCTGATTTCTGGGTTGTCAGAGAAGGCCCATAGGCAGTGTCAGTTAAAAAGTCCAATTATACTCTTCACTCGAAAAATTTATTTGCAAGAGTAGTAACTCTACTAATTTTTTTCCTTATAGTTAACTTCAAAAATGTTTAGCTAAAACTGCTTTCCCTTGATATTTCTGTAATGAATTTCAGAAAAATCCACACGTTGAAAAGCTTTTGGGTTAATATCACCCACATTCTCTGTTATTTCGCTCTGTGTCATTTGTTTTGAGCACATATTGATGGTTCATATGCTATTTTTTTCCCCCTTGATCTGTAGACTAACTTGTGTTAATTGCAGTATAATTAAAGCAGTCCAACTCTGTTAAAAGGGTGTACTAATTCCCACACAGTCAAGTCCAGCAGTGTAATTAATTTCCATATGGGAAATTAATTGAACCAGTTCAGTGTGCTACTGTTTGTAGTGCCTCTCCAGCCGTGATGACTGCATCAAGATGTACTCCAGTCAGTTTCTGCCCACCTCCTTTTTTTTCCCCCTCTTCTTCACCAATAACATCACAGGTAACAGATCCTTTTAAATGTACTTCTCCACATCTCTAATGTCTGACTCTTTGTCTCCTGGCTGGTGTTTCAGATGGTCTGTGAGCGGTCAGAAGTCTTTGCTTCTGCTTGTGCATTGGCCAGGGCTTTCCCTTTGTTCACACATCGGTCCAGTGCATCGAGACGCACAGAGAAGAAAACTGTAACAGTGGAGTTTTTCCTCGTTGGACAAAACAATGGACCAATAGAAGTGGCAACACTTAAAGTAAGATTTGGGGATTTTCTATCAGAATTTTTGGTTTGTATTTCTTCAGTTTGTTGTATGCACAATTATGTCTTTCTCAGGTGACCTGTGGAACAGATGTTTTAGCTAAAGTAATAAATTGTCCTAGGTTAAATATCCTTGAAACTGATCCATTCACAGCACCTTTGGATAGAGATATTGACCATATTAGTGCAGCAAAGGCTGAAGACATTATTCAGAGTTTAGATTTTGGGGGGTGGAAAACACCCAGCAGATAGCACAGAGGAAACGTCTCCTTTCTCATGTTTATCACAGATGCAAATAGTGTATTTTTAGTCTCCAGTGATACATTGCCTTTGGTGCGTGGGCTCCTCAGTGTTTTGCCCAGACAGAATCTGTACATGGCTGTGCAGAATTATCTTGGAGAAGTGACTAGAAGTTGCATATTCTGGGATCGCATATAGCCTCTGCAGTTTCTGTCTCATGCATCTCCTTGGCTGAGTTTCCCTAGCAGAAACAAGACCCTAAGAAATGATACAGCTCAGAGATGAGCTATGCATAACAGTTAAATATGCCTAAATTGTCTTTCAATAGCAGATAATCAAAGACTCTTTCTCTTGCATCTGACTGTTACAGGGAGGAAAGTCCACATCAGGTAACTTTTAGTATGCTGGGCTGTTCCTCTTCAAGATCCTAAATAAAAAGCTGTTTCAGGGTTCACACTTGAGCTGTTAGGCAACTTCCTCATCAGTGCTCCAGGTCCTATGCATCATTGCAGATGGACACTCACTTAGCTGATGAATCAATCAGCAAGGCAGTACAAATCCCTTCAAAAATTTGGCAATGGATTTAACAAAGGATATGGCGTTGCTGCATCTGAAATTCGCAGAATTGCAGCTTTAGGGTTTGGTTTTTTTCTTTGAGTGTCTTTTCACAGAATCACAGAATGTCAGGGGCTGGAAGGGGCCTTGAAAGATCATCCAGTCCAACCCCCACTGCCAGAGCAGGATCACCTACACCAGATCACACAGGAATGCATCAAGGCAGGCATCTCCAGAGAGGGAGACTCCACAACAGCTCCCTCAGTCTTTCTTCAAAAGAGAGCTGTTCCACTCCCTTAATCATCTTTGTGGCTCAAGCAATTCTATGTCCCTCTTGAACTGAGGGGCCCAGAACTGGACACAGTTCCTCCATATATAGTCCTTTATGAACCCTTTTGGTCACAGCAAATGGTGCCAGACCAGCTTTCAGGAAAGTGACAAAGACAGACGTGCTATGAAGACGAGTTTTGATCACAGAATTTTTCCGTGCCCCAAATCAGAAAAAATATAACTGGTGTGAAAAACAGTTCCTTCAAATAGGTAGATTCCAAACCACTTGGGTTATGAAAAACAAAGCTAAAATTATTTCTACCTCCTGTTCTTCCCCTTGATATCAATGCCAAAACTATTACTGGCTTCCTGCAAGCCAAGTTTTCACCCCTTAAATTCAACTAGCACCAGACAGCTAATGTAGAGCATGGAAGAGGCATGCGGTAGGATTTTTTTAGCTAAACCTCTCCCTTGGCATGTTCTATAGTTTGCGCCTACTGCATTGTCCAGGATATTTTATGGTGAGGACTAGCAGGGATTGTCAGGGTTTTTACAAGGCACTTATTAAAGACTGCCATTATCCAAATTCTCTTAAGTACACTGGAAGCCAAACCCAGACACAGCTTATTTCTGTAAGTCTTACTATTTCCCTTGATCTTTGGGTTAGAGAACTTCCATTTTACCTGCACAGTCCTAATGGTGGATCACTCCAAACCTTATCCTTATCCCTTTGGGGGAAGTAAAGCAATCAAAAGTAATTGCAAGGAATTGGGCAGCATTCCAAAGCAAGCCGAGGTTTGAGTCTACTGGGATACAGAATGTATGGAGTCCTTAGGCCAGTCTGGCCAAGCCAAACCAGATACCTCATCAGAAATGACTGTCCAACACATTAGATTCCTTTGAAACCTGTCTTGACTTGCCTGTCTGCTGTGTGTGGTCTTCAGTATAGTGTGGCTGCTGGAAAGCTTGCATGAAGTTTCCTTCCACCTAGTCTTTTTGGTTCAAGTTGTAGATCCACAGGAGTTAAAAGTTCAATATTAGTGTCTGGTGCCCTCATTGTCCCTTTCTCCAGAAGGATTGTTTTTGAAGTAGACAGCCTCAGCTTGCTCCTGACCACTAAGATAAGTTTTCACTAGGTCCAGGTGAGGGTCAGTTGATTCTGCCACTGGAAAGAGAAAGAGAAGCATGTGTGTTTCATGTAAATATTAAATATTCCCATGGGCCTGCCACATAGGAGCTCTCTTACTGCACTCAGCTACTCTGCCTGCCATGTACAAACTTGAGCTTTCCCATATTGAAGATTCTGTAATCTCTGCAGGTTTCCAACCCAGGCAGCCTACAAGCTCATTGTGACTTCCTTAGCTGGCTTCCTCTTCTTTCCTCCACCTCACATTGTCTTCTTGATCTCACTGTGGTAGTGGGGAAGGATAGTCATTTTGCAATATCAGTTCACCGTGGGAAAGAATAAAGTTGCTTAGAAATTAGAACACAGGGAAAAATAACTGAAGCTTAATGTACAAAAAAGTAGTGGTTAGCTTGGTTGACACTGTTTAGTGCCATACAACTGCCTGTGATCAGTGCAGTTAAGGTTGGAAGAGACCTCAAAGCTCATCCAGTTCCAATCCCCCTGTTCTATAGGCAGGGACACCTCCCACTAGAACAGGTCACTCAAGGCCTCATCCAACCTGGCCTCAAACACCTCCAGGGAGGGAGCAGCCACAACCTCCCTGGGCAACCTGTGCCAGTGTCTCACCACCCTGACTGTAAAGAACTTTGTAACATCCAGTTTAAATCTCCCCTCTTCCAATTTAAACCCATTACCCCTTGTCCTGTCATTATAAGACCTTGTCAATAGTCAGTCCCCAGCCCTCCTGTAGCCCACTTCAGATACTGGAAGGCTACTACAAGGTCTCCTGGAAGCCTTCTCTTCTCCAGGCTGAAGAGCCCCAGCTCTTGTATCCTGTCATCATAGCAGAGCTGCTCCAGCCCTCTGAGCATCTTTGTGGCCTCCTCTGGACTTGCTCCCACAGTTTCATGCCTTTCTTGTGTTGGGGGCTCCAGAACTGTACACAGTACTCCAGGTGGGGTCTGATGAGAGCAGAGTAAAGGGGCAGAATTCCCTCCTTTGCCCTGCTGGCCACAGCTGCTTTTGCTGCAGCCCAGCACACAGTTGCTGTCTGGGCTGCACTCACACTGCAGGCTCATGTTGAGCTTTTCATCAACTCAGATCCTCAGGTCTTTTTCCTCAGGGCTGCTCTCAGCCATTCACCACCCAGCCTGGATTTGTGCTTGGGATTGCTCCAGGGGAAGCACACATCTAATGTAGGCTGCATAGGACTAAAGGCAAAAGAAAACCAGCCAAAGCAAGGGCAGTTCTCAGGTGTCCTCTCTTCTTTTCCTAGTGTCTGGCAAGTGCCACAGAAGGAGTCAGGTTGGCTGCTCGAATTGTGGACACCCCATGCAATGAGATGAACACAGATACCTTCCTGGAGGTAGGTAATACACCTGGTGAGTAAGAGTTGCTAATTGTAAGTCTAGACTACAGTAATCAAGAACTACTGTTCTGTTTTAGTAAAATCTGTGTGTCAGCAGTGGGAAGCACATCAAAGAACTTGTCCAAGGATGCTGAGGCTATTCCTTTGGCCTTTAATAATTCTTAGAACTTTGCTAAGTTGGAAGGAGGCAGAGTGCACAGCTTGGAGTAAGGTAGTAGGAATCAGAAGACACAAGTTCTTGATTCAGTCATGAAATTGGCTTCTCTGCCAGAGCAAATGATCTCTTGAGCTTGATAAGAGTCTGAAATTATGGGACAGAAGTTGACATGTTTCCAGATGAGTTTTATCATGAAGATCTGGAAGGCTGTCGAGAGTGAAAATATTTCTGCCCCATTGCCTCACAACCTAATGGAGTGAACAGATGGCCTTTACCTCTGAAGATTTCTTTTACTGGCGAGCTTAAAGGTCAAATTTGTATTTCGTGCCATTGCAAGTCAAGGATATCTCAGTGGGATTAGGCCATTGGAAAACCAACACCACTCCAAGAATTGTGAATGTTTGTATGTGTAGGCATGCAAAAATCACAGAAAACTCTGAAGTGGGTACCTGTATGTGTGGAAGGACACAATATGTCCTTCAGGTGACTGACTGACAATGTGCTTTTTCTTTTAATCATTAAGGAAATCAAAAAAGTTGGCAAGGATCTTGGGATTACTCCTACTATTATTCGAGATGAGGAGCTAAAAGAGAGAGGCTTTGGAGGTAAATCTTACTGAAAATTCATATTTTTGCCTAACAATAATTGCCATCTCCAGTGTAATGTTTTGTTTGCACATTTTGCAAACAGTTTTATTGCCCATAATATTCCAGGATGTTCTACAGAAAATAGCTACAGCTTGCTCCCCACAGTCTTTCTTGCTCACAAGTAGTTTAAAATTCTGTTTTCCAGGTATCTATGGAGTTGGCAAAGCAGCTCTGCATCCCCCAGCCCTAGCAGTTCTTAGTCACACTCCAGATGGTGCTACACAGACCATTGCATGGGTGGGCAAAGGTATTGTGTATGACACTGGAGGACTCAGCATTAAGGGAAAGGTATGTAAACACTTGTTCTGCTGCCTTTGCTTGCATTATTGTTCTCTGATGGAAATTATTCTGTGTATTTGTTTGAGTATACACTTGATCTACTGTCATCCACATGGACACACACTATCAGCAGAGAAGACTAAATAGGATTCAAGGAACACTTCCCAGAGCAGTTAAATAGCAACCTGGTATTTAGCCCTTAAAAGCATTGCCCACTGCTAGGAGAAAGCTAGAAATAAAAGTGATTAGTTTCTGATTTTGCAGATTGAGCCAAAACACATTTGAGTTGGCCTTGCTGCAGATCTTGTAAACAAACTTTTCTTTTTCTTTGTTTCCTGACAAATTATCAGCAGAGGTTTAGTATTTTCCAGTTCTAAGGCAAGATCCACCAGTAAGCAAATGCATGTGTTCTGTGTTATAGCTAAGCACTCTCAAGACCAGAGTTACAGAAGCCTCAGAACCAATGGTTTTAGCAGGCATTACTCTGAAATTCTCTTTAAAAAAAAAATTCTATGGTTCTGTTTGAACAGACTACTATGCCTGGAATGAAACGAGACTGTGGTGGAGCAGCTGCTATTTTGGGTGCCTTCAAAGCCACTGTGAAGCAAGTAAGTAAAATGTGTTAATTGATATCATGTATCCCAGCTTTGCCAAGGAGCGGTCTGGCTTTGGATATGTTCCCAGATATGGGGGCCAGTCTAATCCTGAAGGTCTGACCTCCCACTGCTATTGGTGATCTTGAGCCATTCTCCTCTTTCTGCTATTTCAGGAAAATATTTCAAATCTTTACTGAGATCTTGAGAACTGTGAGAAATTCCTTGCGTACTGGTTTTTTTTTTTAAGAGTCTTGAATTTCATGTTTTGTTCTGCAGACTGAGTGGTTTCTAGTTTCTGAAATCAGATTTATACTTGACTTATTCCGTGCTGATTTTGTTTAAGCTGTGGGATTTGGGGCAGCTGTCACCTCCTCAACAAAGAAGTGACTCTGTGATACAAAGTCTGTTCCTATTTGAAGTCCAATGCCAATTCTAACATTAACCTGCTGGGGAAGTGGCAGCTCTAGTGCAATCAGGACCTGCTGGTTGGTTTGCTTCTGTGGTCAAAAAGTGGTAGGGAAGCTGAGAAGAAGCCAGGTATTGAAATAGGAAGAATTTTAAAAATGCATATTGTGCCTTAATAATATAAACTGGGGAAAAGAAGTGGCCACTGCCAATAAAACTCTGCCCTCTCCACAAATGCAATGACTGAGTCTTGCTGACAGAGCAGCTATTGCCTCCAAGGAGTATCCAAAGTTCAAAGAACATTGACTGCTGCAGATTAATGCATAGATCTGATGGAAGCTTTGTCCAGGGAATGATCAGTGCCAAATTCCCATTTCTCAACAGTTTAGCTCTGTGCCTTGGCCCTAGCAGTGCATTTGATGTGGAAAGATTGTAAACTTAAGTTATCTGCAGAGATTTGAAATTGAAAACAGATTGGTGAGCTGCATCTGAGGCAAAACAACTACCTTGTATATGACACGAGTCCTTCAGAAAGTTAGATCACTGAATGCTTTGGGAGAGTGGGAAAGCCATGGGTGCAGGATGTTCTTTCAATGATTCAGGCCTACTTTCTGAAATAGTTTTTTGTATGATAGTGTGCACTGAGAGAAAGTTGCCTTCATGTTCACAGTAGGTGTGAACCTAAGTGTGCAGTTACTGTAACAGTGAATAGACTGGCAGTGATGTGTTTGGACAAACAACCTGAAGAAGCTGTTAGACCTCTCAAGAAATCTCTACCTTTGTGTGTAAAAACAAAGGAATGATTTTGCAACCTCACGTGAGAAGACCTGCTAATGAAATCCGTGCAAAAAAAGATACTCAGATGGGCAGTGGAAAGAGCTTCTTGTTGTTGTTACTGTGTCAAAGCTTTTTTTATTTTTCTTAATGCTCTTAAGAATAACATGAAGCTGGAGGAGGCTTAAATTAGTTATGCTTTGTCACAGAGACTGAAATTGAAAATGTGTGTTGGTTAGAAAGCTCAGTGGGAAGAAGGACAGCGTTTATTATCCATATGCAGAAAATGCCTGCATGCTGTGGCAACAGTTTTACCACACGATTTAGAAAGGCTTTGGATAGGAAAGTTAAGCAAGTGATTTTTCCTAGAAAGATGCAGTTCATCCAGTCAGAGCTTTCCAGCACAAGGAAGAAGAGAAAAATATTTACTTGACTTCTTGAAATCCTTCTTGATCCTGTGTGTTAGCATAGTGAATCATGTTTTTGAAAACCTACAGACAGAATGAGACAGGAAAAGGCAGCTGATGCTGGAAGCAGGTTTTCTCTTTGACGCTCAATTAACCACTTCTCCCACTTGAAGAAGGAAAATTTAATGCAGTCCAGTGAGAGATTGTGGAAAAGGGGATAGTTTTGCTGCACAGAGCATTTTGGAAGAGCCAAAGGATCATATATAGAAGGTGATCTCATCAACAATGCTGTTTACCCTCTGGCTGGACTAGGTTACTGTATGATTTCTAGATGCTGCCTGCTATTTTGAAAGGTTTTGATTGCTGCATTTGCCTTTTAGACTTCAGACATTGGCTGATTCAGCAAGCCCAGATTTCTTCAGCTACAGACTTGTATCAATTAACAGTAAATCTGACCCTGATTTGCCGAGGAATTCAATATTTTTAAGGCTTGCTATCCCAGCTGAGGAGGAACTGTGGCTTTATTTGTTAAGTGCTGCAGTCTCCCTTTCTATTTGTAGAATCCACACACACAATACAGCCATTGTATATACAAGAAAATGTCATACATTTTAAAATGCATTTCATAACCATGTTAAGTTCTATCACATTCCACGGTTGCCATAATCCAAGCTACCTTCCAATAAAGTGCTCAGAGATTGATTTTTGGGGAGAGTATAGAGTTCACAAGTGGCTGTATATTAGCATTTATTATTTCTGTCATTTTGCATTATTATTTAGGCTCTTCTTAGTGTGGCAGAAATGGTGGGAAGGAGCTCAGTTGTTGTTATTGCAGATTAAATAAAAGAAATGGAAAATACAACGTTTGGAAAATAATCCCAAGTGTCCTGAGAGGTTGTGTAGTGTCTTGTGACAAGCCTTTCTGTTTGTCACCTTGGAAGCATCCATTGCTTGGACCTGTCTTTGTGGCTGTGAAAGGTGTAGGAGTTACAGAGTCCAGACATGCTATTGGTGATCTCTGTTGTGAATCTGTGTTGAAGTTGTGTTAAAGTTAGCTGAGTGAAGCATTGCATTTTTGTAGATTTTCACAGAGGGGTACTGTAGTTCAGTGACTTGGTTTTGGTGAGTGCAGAGCCATTTTCTGGTGAGCTCTCTGGGCTTTGGAGTTGTGCTTGTGAAGATCTTACTGGAGCTGGCTGTAAAGAGATGAAGATCACAGGATCACAGGATGTTAGGGGTTGGAAGGGACCCAAAGAGATTGAGTCCAACCCCGAGATGCTCTTGAAGGATCAGGTTTAACTAAACATAATCCCCTCCAGTTGCATTTGCACACTGCATATGAAAGATGTTTTTATTTGGATGCCTTGCCACTGAGAAGGTTGTACTGGTCACTGCTTAACTGACAGGGGCTTTCTGGATTCTTTCCCTTGTCTGTCACGTGTGTATGGGCTTTCATTTGCTCCAGTGAGAACTCTAAAACCAGTACTAGATGTTACCTCCTTACCCACTCTCTACAGCCTCAAGTTATAAGACATTCTCACAGATTTCCCATGTAATTAGTGCCATTGCTGTCAAGAAGTCACAATCTCTCATTGATTTCATTCCCAATAAGTTATCTGGATGTGAATCAAAAGCCATTTCTCTTCTATTGTTTTTACAGGGGTTTAAAGACAATCTTCATGCTGTTTTTTGTTTGGCTGAGAATGCAGTTGGGCCACGTGCAACAAGACCTGATGATATTCATGTCCTTTACTCTGGAAAGTAAGATTGTATCTATCCTTTCACAGAAACATGAGAGGAAATAATCATCTTTGGTTCTATTTCTCTGAGTACCGTACAGCTTGCAAACCTGTTCTTCACCAGTTCTCCTAAATAGTGATAACATTTCAGACAGCTATAGTTGTTTTAAGTGTGCTTAGAGTTTCCTGTTAGGTATGTAAATACACATCAAAACACATATCACACATATCGTGAGCTGAATTCTCCTTAAAGCACCCAGGTGTAGATGCTTTTTCCTGTCCAACCAGTTCTCTCTGTCCATCTGTAGTCTATGCTATCTCAGTCACAGGGACAGGCTAGCATTGTAATAAGAATCTCTTGTTTTAAGCACAGTAGGATACCCCTGTGTATGGCAGTGATTTGTGAAATCCCAGCTCAACATTCTGGCCGTTACACAGACCCAACAAATAGACCCTACTGTGAGGACAGTGCTGTTGTGACCCTTTCCCATGTATTCTCTCTCTGGGGAATGAGCAGCCAAGCAGACTTGCAGAGTCAAGTAGAAAGCACGGGAGGTTTGAAACTCTCATCTATTATTCTAGTCCAGACAGATGAGTTTTATCTTCCAGTCTTGAGCTGTAAGTTATTGTATTAAACACGCTGTCTTATTCCTAGAACTGTGGAGATCAATAACACTGATGCAGAAGGTAGACTGATACTGGCTGATGGAGTAGCTTACGCGTGCAAAGATCTCGGAGCTGATATAATTCTGGATATGGCCACTCTCACTGGAGCTCAGGTACTGACATGGAACTGGTAGTGCACGTGGGGCTGCATCCTTATGCTGTGTGCTTTATACACTTTGTCTCTGTCCTCCTGGTCTTTGGGGGAAAGTGAATACTGTGAGCTGTTGTCCTTGATAGTGGCTTCCTAAACTTGTGCAAGAGAAAATTGCCAGCAAAACCTCAATGAAGTACAAAACTCTGTGTACAGGACACGTGCCACAAATATGTTATGTTTGTAACTGAATTACTTGGGGTGTTGGGTTTTTTGTTCTTTATGCAACCTTTTTGCATTTGCATACTTCAAGAAAAAAGTGTTCTTCTGATGACATTAGCAGTAGCTGTAAGCAGTCCAGTACTCCATGTCTGCAAATCAGTGGCTTTGTAATTAGCAGAGCTGATTTGATGATGGCCACGAGGAGTTTCTCTTGTCCATAAAACGGCTTGCATTGTAAATTATACAGAGAATGAGACAAGGCTGCAAATGTAATGCTATTACTTTTTTAAATCAATTCCTGCTTTATAGGAAGTTATGTTGATGTGCAGTGATTCTTTTGGAATGGGTTTTAAAGAATGTAAAAGATGAGCAGTAGCTACAATGTCTTTGTGTACATTGGTAACACTTCTTGTGAAGTGTAGTGGAAGGTGTCCCTGCCTGTGATGGGGAGTTGGAACTAGATGATCTTTGAGGTCCCTTCCAACCTAAACCATTCTATGATTCTACAAGTCATTTTGAGACTTTTTTAATTGGTGGTTTCGTTAGCCAGAAAGCAGCTGTTAGCACCGAGGGGGGAATAGTACAGAATTACCCTACAGGATTCACAGCTAAGGTGAATCCTTCCTGATTTTGTGTTCTGTCTCACTAGGGAATTGCTACAGGAAAGTATCATGCTGCTGTCCTTACCAATAATGAAGAGTGGGAAAAGGCTTGTGTTAAAGCTGGCAGGAACTGTGGAGACTTGGTCCATCCTCTTGTGTATTGCCCTGAGCTTCACTTCAGTGAATTTACCTCTGCTGTAGCTGATATGAAGAACTCGGTGGCGGTAAGATTTTTCTTTTTCTCATTTTAAATTTCATTTATTGCGTAAAAACTGTGTGTTTTCTAGATAATAAACTGTGTGTTTTCTAGATAGTGTGCTGGCCTGACAATAGCTAGCTGAAAGTTCTTGATGTGGGCTGTTATCTTTTAGAAACAGACCATATTATTGTGCTTTTCAGAGTCTCTTACCTGGAAATTTTTCAGGCTGTGTCTCACTACCCTTGAATTTAGTAATGATTTTAAACGGAGTAACATGCTGCAAAGGTGTATTTGGGCAGTTTGCCTTTAAGCATGAGCCTAAGATGAATGCTAAATTCCCAGATGGAGACTGTATAAGAAGTGGCCAGGTCAGATCATACAGAACCAGCAGACAGTAACTGCCAATGCAGAAACCAGGAAATTGAGGACAGAGGCCTTGGGAATTGCTGCAGCCTATTCTGCTGCATTTAAAGAGTTACAATATGCAGTTAAGATTCCAAAACACTGCAGGAAAGGAGTTTGGGTGCAAGAGGAATTGAGCAGGGCCAGACTGCTACCAGGGATTAAGTCAAAGGATTTACAGTGTACCTGGTTTGCAAAACTGTTTTAGAGCCATTGATTAAGCTTTGCACAACTGTGTTTTCTGTAGGCAGGAATAAAACACTGATGGTTTCTTTTCTTGCAAGACCAACTATATTTTTATGATCTCTGCAGGACCGAGACAATACTCCAAGCTCCTGTGCTGGGCTTTTCATTGCTTCTCACATTGGCTTCGACTGGCCTGGAGTCTGGGTCCATATAGACATTGCTGCTCCTGTTCATGCAGTGAGTATGTTCCTATGGCTGCTGATGCTCCTGGAGAAGCAAGCTGCATGAAGGAAATTGCTTGTACCTGCAGACACTCTCAGTCTCAGTGCCAGCAATTAAAAGCAAGAGAATTAGGTCAAGAAGCATTCTTTTGAAATGTGTTGACTCTTCATCTGTTTTGGTAGTTTCATCTCTATATTTTTTATTTTGGTTGTAAAATATTCTAATGGTCACTTCAATCAGCAACATTTTTATCGTAATAAACTGGTGATTGGCCAGAGCTGATGACCCTGTCTGCTAACCTGCAGCAGAGTGAAGATTTCTTTCTTAGGGGTTTCCACACATGTCTTTGACAGAACTTCTGTATGTTCTTTTTGCCTAAAACCCAAGCCAATTTACCCCTGCCACCTCCTTTTTTGTAAACCCAGTTTGCTCAGTTCATACTCCAAAGCCACAGTCGTGCTTGATGGCACATTCCCTTCCCTGGACAATGCTAGCATAAATCCACCCTTGAGTCAGTGTGAGCTCTGTTGTCATGTGAATCAGCTGATGTGTTGGTTTAATCTAACCGGGACAGATTCCAGCAGCAGTAAGTATACAGAAGCACAGCTCAGCAGGCCTGCCAGGGACGCTGAGCATTCCCTGTGGCCATGTGCCATCACTGTGCCATACTCTTCCTGAGTGAGTAGGGAAATTAAAACTAGGTTCAAATGATACAATCTGAAGGGTGAATTGTGTTATGTTTTTTCTAGGGTGAACGAGCTACTGGCTATGGTGTGGCTTTGTTGCTGTCCCTGTTTGGAGGGGCATCTGAAGACCCTTTGCTAAACCTGGTGTCCCCTCTTGGGTGCAATGGAGACTCTCCCACTGAAGATATGGAGAGGGATTCCAAACGGCGACGCCTGGTTTAACATGCCCCTGAGTGACAGGGTGCATGGGTTACCTCACTTTGCACTGATTCATTCTCAAGCAATGAAAATGTCACATGTCAGAAATTGCCATTTTTTTTTTACTCTCATGATAAGATTTATTACTTGTTTCTGATGAAAACAGCCTGATTTCTTGGATTTTTTAAATTATTGGTGCACACAGTTGCTGAACAATATCAAGTGGTGCAGAGTCCAGGCTCAACTAACTATCAGGAAGAGGGTACACCCTCCTCTGAGCTCCTCAAAAAAACCTAACTAAGTGCATTAATGCATGAGAAGCTCTCTAGTCTGAAGAAGCAACTGCAGCTACTGCTTACAAAGCCTTCTGAATTACTTACTATCTGTGAGGTTTTATCAGATATTTCTGTAGGCCCCATTACATCTGAGAACACAGAACAAGGGAAAAAATCCTCCCTAGACTGGGCTTGTTCAGTGACAAGTCTTAGCTTAGAAGCAAAGGAGATGTAATGAGAAAAGGCCTCTAGTTTTAATAAGGTGCTGTTTCTGCATGTTTAATGTTTTTTCTGACCAGTAAGATCAGCAAGAGTGGTCCAGAACATATCTCTACGTAAATCTTTCACCTACGAATTGCAGAATGTATTCATGTTAATAGAAAAATAGAGGGACTGTGATTGAGTAAAATCAGTTTACAAAGCAGAGTGGCTTCTTGCCACTTAATAAATTTATTATTATTAAAGCAGCTTACATATCCCATGTGGCATTTCATGGTGTTATTTACATTTCTGAGAACACTGAGTGCACCAGAAGTTTGTGTGTGGTGTCATTACTCTATTCAAATCCTTTCCCCAGCACTTATATGTCTGAAAACAGAACTTGGGGAGTAACAGCTTACCCTGGATGGTTTGAAGCAGTTCTGAAGAGCTTGGCCCTGATTCACTTCCCTTGTTTGTGAATCAAACATCCCTGCAGTAAGCAGGGATGTGTAGTGTTGGGTTCTGTCTAAGGCAGTCACACAGAGGTTACAAGCACTCATCTGGCTTGGTCACTCATGGGAAATGACTTCCTCTAGCGTGTAATGTCAGCATCAGAGCTGGGAACAACAACCACCTTTTAGTCAGTGCTGGTTCCTACCCCGTGGTTTGAGCATCAGCCTTTGGAAACGTTTCTTGGCTTCACTGGAGTGTTGCTGGTGCAAAATCCCACCCAGCACACAATTTTTGGCTCCTTTGCAGATAAAGTCAGGCTGAGTTGTGATGAATTGCACCTTTCCCTGTGTCAGAGGTGCTCTCTGGAGAGAACTGGTGCTGGGTTTTAGATGGAGTTCCAACAATGAGACACACATCTGGTTTAGGCATGAGTCTTTTTGATTAAAGGCGTCATGGAAAGCTTAATGCATAAAGGAGAAGAAACAACATTTTTCATCCTGGTTTTGGGGCTATATTTGGGTCTTTTGGGACTATGTTTCATTCTTATGCAGAACATAGGTCATTGGGGTTTTTTTAAATACCCCTCCAGATTTCATTACTGCCTGCATTTGCTTCACTTACGGTGTTCTGGTGCCCTGGTCTGCTTGATCATAGTTTTAAGAGATCTCTATATAAAGGAGTGCCTTTAGTCATTCCAGTAAAAAAGAACTATCTGGTACCAAAAACTGTTGTGGGAATTGGCCCAATGAAGGGTTAGTTTTATTACTGACAGCCTGACCTAATGGCAGAATGTTCTGATTTCACTGGTCTGAAATCAAGTCTGCAATCTCTATCATGTAGAAACACTCTTCAAATTAATCAGTTTTAATGTTGAAGCTTAATCTTTTGCCAAAATGAGGCAGATTTTTACATTAAAAGCCCATGGTTTTATGGTGTAAGGCTAAATTTTAGCGTTATTCACTGACTATGAATAACTGTGATCTTGACTGTGAATCCTGTGATCCTGTGACTGCAGCAAGCCCAGATAAAGGATTTTGATGAGTAATTCTCATATGTCTCCATTTTGCTGTGTCTCAGCATATAATTCTGCTGGATATAATTTGGAAGTCAGGTAATGGAAGCCATCATTAAAAAGAAATACTTCATATGAAGGAATCTGATATGACATGCTCAATCAATGGGGATAAATACTTCAAAAAATTAAAATTAGCTCAATTTTGCTAAGCAAAGTAAAATAACCCAGTTTAACACCTAGCAGTAAGCAGGTCGGACCCTCCTCTCTCTGGGATACCAAATGAAAATCAAGGCTTTTTTTCCCCCCAATTCCTTAATAAAATCTCTTGGAATTCCCGATGTACTTTTTTATTTCCTTCTGCTTGGGTAAGAAGTGTGTCCTCTGGAGCAGAAGCTTGGGACTTACACAAGACAGCAATTTGTGAGCTATGTTTACTAAATAAATCACTCTTTTGTGTTTTGTGCTCCCACTTCCCTGACCCCTTGACCCAAGGCCCTGAAGTCTCTATAGCCTTCAGTTTTCTTCCAAGGTCATCATTGCCTGTCAGGATGGTTAACAATGATCAGTAATCTGTGGGCCGTACCAGAGAGGGAATGGGTTCAAATTGGCGGAGGGGAGATTTGAACGGGATGTTAAGAAGAAATTCTTCACAGTGAGGGTGGTGAGGCACTGGAACAGGCTGCCCAAGGAGGTTGTGGCTGCTCCCTCCCTGGATGTGTTCAAGGCCAGGCTGGATGAGGTCTTGAGCATCCTGATCTAGTGGGAGGTGTCCCTGCCTGTGGCAGGGGGTTGGAACTGGATGATCTTTGAGGTCTCTTCCAACCTAGACCATTCTATGATTCTATGATTCTATGATCTACATCCTTGGCCTGGGTCCCCAGTAGACAGACTCCCTTTGGAGTGGGTCAGGTCTGCATATTTGGCCTCCTGATCTCTTCAAAAAGGAGTCCTATAACAGTGACTCTTCTTTTTGACTTAAGATGTTTCTATGGTGGGCTTAGGCCTAACCTTAGGGTTAGGCTTCTTAATTTTGAGAATTCTTCCAAGCCAGATGATTCACCTTCCTCGCCGGCCAGTTGTACCTGCAGGACATCAAACCTGTTGTGCAAGGGCACCTGGGGGCACTGTTAATAACTGAAGCAACAGTCCCACCCCGGCAGATGGGAACTTGTTGCCACAGCCCCACGTTGAGGGGGTGGGGGGAGTTTGGGGGGCGGGAGGTGGACAAGGCAGGAGCTTTACTGCCTTGCCCATGAACTTGCTTCCACTCTTCCATCTGTCAGGGAGTGGATACAGGGGTACTTGACTTGCAGTAACTCCTAATGGGTAATCCTGTCTCTGCATCGGGGTGCTCAGAGCCTGGCACCGCCTGTCTATCTCATCCTCTGCTTCCCTGATTCTTCTAAGCCTGTGAGCTTCATCCTTTAATCTTTCAACCTCATCTTTTAGCTGTGATGTTCGTTCGAGTAGAAAACCTACCTGCTCACAGCATATACAACTCGTTGGCACCGAGGAGAGACTGAGGCGTTCACTGCAGCCGGTGACCTGTATCGTAACCTCCTTCATTTCATCCTCTGTCCCCATCTCAGCTGGCACGAAAAGTTTGCCCTTCTGCCGGCTGCAGCCCGTTGTGCTTCCCTGCTGTGGCGTTGTAGTCCATAGGTGGGTAGGTTTTGTTTTTAATCTCCCAGGCGCCGCTGACCGCGCTGCAGAGGGAAGCCTTTTGCTTTTCCCTCGCTGCTCTGGCGCTGGAAGGAGGGTCCCGCGCTAAAGGCCGCTTGGGTTTGGCGCCTCACTCCGAGCAGGCGCGCTGAGGACAGCCCTCGCCGGCCCTGCCCGCTGCTGGGGGCCCTCCTCCCTCACAAGCCCTCAAGCAGGCACCAGAGAGCCCCAAGAGCAATCCCAAAGTCAGCTCTGCTCAGGTAGATGTTACCGAGGCTGGACTGAGGGTCCCGCGCTAATGAGCTGCTGAAGGATCACTTCAGTGTCTAAGCAGAGAAAGGAAAATTGGGAGCTCTCGAGCTCCAAGTTTCCACATGTTCTCCCGCTCTGCACCTGCTTTCCAAGCAACCACAGGAGATGGAGCAGGGCCACAGAGGATCTTACACCAGGCTCCAGGCAGGTTGTTCTGTAGGAATTGGAGCTTAAATTACTACAGCTGTAGGCCCAGCACTTTTAAGAGGAGGTTTAGAGTCACAGGCTAATACCCTGCCCCAGAAGCTTTCCTTCTCCTCACTTCCTCCTTGGAGCTGTGCTGTTACTTCAGGATTGTACTATGGAAGCTGTCATAGATAGCAGGTAAGAGCAAGCTCCTCTACTGTGGCCATGTAGCTTTGGGAGCAGCAGATGAGTGCTGCTCTTGGTGACAGCAGTGTACTCTGGGCAGGAACTTTGTGGTAGACTTGGGGGACAAAGACCATCTGCTGGGTTGCTTGTTCACATGAAGAGGAGTTGGTGTTTTATGGATTGTCCAAGGCCAAGGTGTTTGGTCAGGAAAAATTGTGTGATGTGTTTAGTTTTTGAACCTTTCCACAGGAAAGGCCTAGCCTGACTTTGCTGCGTTTTGCCTGGAGGAAATGAAGCCAACAGTGTAATCTGCTACATTTTGTTACTACTAAACGCTGTCTGAAGACTGGTGACAGACACATCACCACAGTTCTATCAAGAGCGCAGTCCCTAGAGGAAAAATGATCTTGCCCAGGGCACTGCTTAGGGATTAGCTCCTGCTGGTCAGTATTGCCCCTGGGAGGGTGGTTACAAGGTGCAGTAGGGATGGATGTGGTCCCTTTGCACAAGCACAGTGCCACACACCTATGCCACAGCTGTGCTGTGTGCACATCTGTAAATCATACAGGGGCCCTGCACCCGCCTGTGATATCTACCAATTTCTTGGGCAGCCCCTACTGGGTAAAGGGCATAGTGATTTTTTTGGTCATTATTTGCTGCCAGAGTAAAAAGGATCAAAAGCCTCTGCTGTGAACCCATGGGAAAGAACTCTGTGAAGAAGAGTCTGACAGGGTGCTCTTAGTGCAGCCTTTATAGCCGCAGGGCTGTGTGTAGCCTGAGGAGGTGAATTAGGCAGAGACATGGAGAGAAAAGCTGCTCTGAAGGATGCTGTAGTTTGATTGCCAACAGGAGCAAGCTGCTTGCCGTTACATAAAGGGAGCCTGGGTTGATGGATGCTTGGAAATACCTCATTCTGCATCTGGGGTAGTATTTACTAGAATCAACAAAACATGTGATGCTGGAAGGCAAAAAGAAACTGAAGCAGGAGTCACTGTGTCCACATTTCTCATTCTCCCTTTGCTTGCTTCTGTCATTTTCCACTCAGCAGCTTCTCATGTGCTACTGAGCAGCCTCCAGTTAATGTTAAGGTGATGTGAGTCTTTTAGCTGCTGAGATTGGAACTTGCAGTCGTGTGTAATGCTTTGGTCAGAGGAACTTCCTCCCCTTGTGAGGAGCCCATAAATGTCCAGACACAGACTGGTCACCCTTGCCATGGACTGAAGTAGTGGCATAAGAAGCAAGGGAGACCACTGTTTGCATTTCACAACCATTTTCTTCTGCTGCCCCATTGGCTGAGGATATATCTGTAAAGAAAGAAAATGTTGGCTAAATTGTCACAGCTGTTTCAGAAGTTTATGTGAAAAGAGGCTTGCATGACAGGAGTCACTGACTTTCTTGGACATTCTAATGCCTTTCAGAATGAAATTGTTAGAACGGAAATCATATAAATGCAGATCCATCTAGAGAAGCTGAGGGTTGTCTTGGTCCAGACCCAGTTTGGTTCCCTTTGGGTTTGAATGACTTGGCCTGTTTCTTCGGGTTTGAATTCTGCTCAGCCGTGCCTGGGTGTCTGAGGTGGAGGGATCACAGACATCTACAGCTTTCTAAGGGTACTTTATGAGAGTGAGAGGCACAGAAATCACATCCTGTCTGTAAAACAGACAAAAGTTTGGACAGTTTTATCTCTATATATCCACAAATACATACACACATGTATTTTTGGGACATCCAGACAAGCTCGTGTATTCCAAGACTGTTCTAGGTGAGTCAGGGTATCTTTTTATCTTCTACTACCTATGCACAGAACTACTATTAATCATGTTTGCTACAGCTGCACTAGGAACTCGCTAAAAAAGCATCCAAACTAGACAAGGGTCCTTTCATACTTCACTTGAGCGAATCGGAAGTTGCACAAAGCCCCATTAGACAATTACAGTGACTTCTCTCCATTAGCATGTGTAAGGGGTGGAATTAGTACATCTCATTCCTTGTTCCCTGTTGTGCTTTGTGCCCTGGAAACTCTTGCCTTGATATGTGAAGACTTCTAGGCTCTGGATGATCAAGTAATAGTTTTGAAAAACTACAGTGTGGGGATTTTTATTTTTCGCTTTCATGTTTTCTTTCAAACACTTCTCTTACACAAAACCCACAGAGAGAGTTCCAAGTAGTGTCCACCCATATGAAACCAGACATTTTTTCCATAATCTTTTTATAGATTTGATAATATTTAACTCAGCATGTATTAAAAGTGTATGGAGTACATAAAATTCATTATAAATGTCACCAAACAGGCCAATGGCTTTTTAATATTGCTGCCACAAGACTGCATTTTAACCTTTTTCCTGTCTGGATCCATTCCAGTGGCAATTCCAGGAGGGGAATATATTTAGTCTGTATTTACTTAGTCTGTTTAACTTTCAGTTAGTGTCTTTGGCTCATCCCATGGCCATGCTATTTTGGGATGATTTATACAATATTTACATTAAATTCTGCTAATATTTCCTTGCCTCTTGAAGTTGGATTACACTATTTACATCTCAAAGGCCCAAGCTGGAGGAATAAGCAGCTGTTCCAGGCACCAGAGAGAATTTAGTGTAGGGGAGGCTGCCAGAAATGAGACCGTGTGTTTGAACTACTCATGGAGGGATTACTTAGAGTTGAAACAGTGCTCCATGAGGGAAAGGAGGAGGCACACCATGGCAGTAAGAAATGTGGTTGGTGTATAGGGGTCAGACAATAGCATTCAGACATCATTTTGGTTTCCTGCAAAGGATTTCTGATCATTTTTACTTTCCTTTGATAGCAAATGTTCCGGGCTAAACCACAGCATGACTGTGGTGTGAGGTCCTTTGTGGGTAGGACTGGGCTTCGAGTTTTTGTACTCTTACAAAAGCTGTATGTCACTGCTGTGGTCACCCCTGAGATAAGGGAGGAATGCAACTATATCTCCATCAGAATGTTGCCTAGTACATGGCTACAGCCATGCTTGGTTTGATGGTCTGACAGACCAAAGTAGGTGTGTTTGACCAAGTGCAAAAACTAAACCATGTGATTAGTGTTAAACCTCCTGGAAATGAGCAAACATAGGATTTGCTGAAATATTTAAATAATTTCAATTTAAAGATTTTTTTTTTAAGTAACAGATTTGACCTCTTTATTAAGAATAAATCAACAAACAAGGAGACAAACAATGAAGAGGAAAGGAAATTCCCATCATGGCATTGTAAAGCAAAGCAACCAGCTAAAGGGAATGAAGTCTATCTCTTATTCAGGCCTCTGTGTGATGTAGCACGATACCTAGGGACAATAGAAACACAGACTCATAGAATGGTCCAGGTCAGAAGGGACCTCTAGAGGTCATCTATCCCAGCCCCCCTGCAGTCAGCAGGGACATCCCCACTAGACCAGGTCACCCAGGACTCCATCAAGCCTCACCTTGAATCTCTCCAGGGAAGGGGCCTCAACAGCCTCGCTGGGCAACCTGTTCCAGTGCTCCACCACCCTCATAGTAAAGAACTTGTTCCTAACATCCAATCTAAATCTGCTCTTCTCAAACTTGAACCCATTGCCCCTTATCCTGTCACTGCAATGGTCCTTAGGTGTGTGATTTAGCCTTTTACAAAGCAGAGAGACACCTTCACATCAAGTTTGGATGCTGAGGCTATGTTCCTTAAAGTAGAAAAGTCACTTTTGGACTTACAAGAAAAATTAAGTTGAAGTACACTCAGAGACGCAATTTAGCTGCAAACATGTATCAGATTGCAAACATGTATGCAAATTTACCTCTGGGATTGACCTGTGCAGTAAAAAAGCAGGCAGCTGGATGAGATCAAAGCGCACACAGGCAGCCACCTTCTCAATCCCAACAATACTTGGCAGAACGAATGGTTCTTCTGCACTGATGGCACAATAGAGTCTAGTGGTCCAGGGCAAAAATCCAAACTGAGAAAATATTTGACAGCTACTGTTATCTGGGGGAGGTAGGGGCAGAAACCAAATTAGGTGGAATTTTTTACTATAATTATTCTCAGAGGGATATGCAGGTCTTTTAAGTATAGGGGATTGTTCCAACAGACATTCTTAATGGTTTGAAACTCTGGAGAGCAAGTCTTGCTCTGAAAGCCACTGAAACTTTAAGGTGGGTAAACATTTTCTCTTTTTACTCAATTTAGTTTTCATTTTCAAGTCAATGTCAAGTCTACAGTTCACAAACAAAATATTTCAAGTCTTACATCCTTGCGAATCGACTTTAACATTGATCCTAAAGGGCATTTGCTGTGTTTTAGAAATGTCTGGTTTGCAAAGTTACTCAATTCCATACTAAGAAAAACCTTAGCAGTGGTAAGAAAAACATACCTGCGTATGAATAATAGCTGTCCTCCAGAAGGATTTTATTGGCCTTGGAGCAGATAAAATGACCCAGAAAAACAAAATAAAGATGGGCAGAACCAAAGTGAGAACTGAAGCCGAAATCCTGTGGTTCAGAGTGATCACAAAATGGCAAAATCTTTCTCACTTGGACACTGCTGCATTGTGCAAAGCAAAGGACAAGGCAGGCTGATAAAACATCTCTGACTCCTGTAGTTCATTGCCATGAAATATGTTGAACTGTGAGGGGACAGGTCGGGGGGAAGAGTTCAAATGAATCATTTTTCTTTTCTAGGAAAAAAGGTGTGAGACTGATAAACAGTGTTTTCAACCCAGACAATTAAATAAATCAGACCAGAGAATGGCACAATGGAACTTCTTAAGAACTGAAGGTGTGAGGTAGTAACAGCATGGTATCCAAGTCTTTCTTAAAAGCTGTTGCTGACTCAGTCACTGATAATCTCAGCCCAGGATCCCAGGGCTGACTTAAAGGTGCCAAAAGAATGAGTTAAATAATCTAAATTGCACCTGCTCTGTAACCTCCCTGATTACAAGGGAGTGTTTACACTTACACATGAGACAGGCCACTAACCAGCTGCCAAATTACTTTGTCAAAAGTTTAATTCTCTTTAAAAGGACAGAGAGACAATGCATGGTGTGAAAACGAGCATCAGGCCTTGCACGTGGCACTGCCCATAGCCCTGGCAGGGGCAGACACACAGCAGGTACAGAGTATCTGTCCAGATTCACACCACCTTTTGAGTCCATATGATTCAAATCCTTCTTGGAACAACTGAAGAAATTGGAAACTTCTAAGTTGTTTGGGGTTTTTTTAGATTTTTTTGCAGTGATCACATGCATGTTAAACTCGTGAGTCTGCTTTTTGGGTTTCCTTGCATGTTCAGAAACAATTCACTGGCAGCGATCACAGCAGGAATTTCATTTAAAGGCCTGCCTGCCTCTTTGCTCCTCTGACCTGATGGGGAGGGGATGTGGTCTGCTGCAGCTAACACTTCCCCAGTCTGGGAAACTGAGCAGAGAAAGCAGGCAAAAGATTCATAGAATAGCTTGTATTTGAAGGTGCCTAAAAGATCATCCCGTTCCAACACGTTCCCTTAGACCAGATTGCTCGAAGGCCCATGCAACCTGGCCTAGAACACTTCCAGGGATTGAGCATCTACAGCTTCTCTGGGCAACCTATGTCATTGTCTCACCGCCGCCACAATGAAGAATTTCGTCCTTTAATCTAAATTAATCTCTGGCATCTTGCCTTAGATGCCATCATCAGCTTCCATCTTTTCTGATACTTCACCCCTACTTACTTCTTCAGCGTTGTTGCTCAAAATTTGCTCTTTTGAGTATCTCTGAATCTAACAGTGAAAAAAAATGATAGATTATTATTTTAGGTAGAGATAACAGAAGCTCTTGCCAAGTGGCAGGTGTCTCACCTGTGCTTTTCTCCTTTTGTGCACAAGTTAAATATGAATTTACAGGAGATTGAATTAAGATTTCAGAAGTCTGCTGCAAAGGTTAATCAATGTTGCTATGATCTTAACTTGCCTTGAGATTATGGGCAAATTACCCTCCATTGATAATAATTAGACATAGCAAGCCTGGATGATATCCTCAGCCTCAGAGAGATGCTAACCACCAGTTCTCATCACTAAAACAATCTAAAGACTAAACAATCTAAAGTTCAGAGTCCTGTGGATGAAAACCTGAAAGGAACTGTGCCTGTAAAGCATCTATGTGTTGTTGGACATCTTAGTGTGTGTGTGTGTTTGTGTTTGACTTTTTTATTGCGAGTTAACTATAGCATAATGGAACATACAGTTAATGTTTTTATTCCCTTTATTAGTGCTTTAAATGTAATTTTAATGTAGTTTAAGGCAGTTATTGAGTTCTAAATGGGAACATCTGGGAAGAAAATAATTTTCCATGTTCATTGAAGTATGTTGTGCAGTGGTAGTGTTTGGGAGGGGCAGAGTGGAAAATTGCATACATCTTGCTAAAACACACACCCACCTCTTGGAGCAGGGGAGCCCTGGGTGCAGCTGCTGGAGAGCAGCAGGAGTCTGTTCCTGCAGGTCATGGCTGTGTGCAGAGACACATCTCCAGCAGGGTGTCCTGTTTCCAGTTCTGCACATCATCTTCCCCACTGGTAATGACTTGCTGGCTTTTAACTTCTCCGAGGTGTGCTTCAGCCAGGGCTGCAACCGTTTCTTTTTGCCATCTTTTTTTTCTGCAGGACGGATGATTCTGCTGGTTTATCTAATTCTTGGAGGTGCTGCCCTTCCTCTAGTGGGATCACAGGACTACTGAGTTGCTTTAAGCTCTTGTATTTCTTCTATAGTATTTGAATTTGTTTCATCCTACTGGCTAAAAACAGAATTAAGGCAATAACTGCTCTAGATTAGGTGTGTCATTTATCTGAATTCAAAGTCTTGCAAACACTGTTCTTGTGACAACTCTGTATCACAGTCTGTGACTTCAGTGCTATAGAAATTACCAGAAAACTAGTTTGATTTAGAAATTAGTTAAGAAATCAGAAATGTTGTGTTGGTTGGGTGGTTGTTTTTTTGTACTCTGAAAAGATAGGGGTTTTCCTTCCAGCTAGTCAAATCCTTTTTTTTTTTTCCTCCCTATTTTGTTACCAATATTTTTTTTAATTTCCTATTAAAGCAGCCTTAACAAATAAATCAAGGTTGCAAATCTGGAAGTATTTTTCCAGAAGATGTAAAGTCAAGACTAAAGCCAAGGAGTCCCTGGCTGAAGATCTAGTGTTTAAAATACCAGCCATTTGTTACAGGCTTTGGCATTCACACACGACCTTCTTCCTCATCTGACCGTCACACTCTTTCTCAGAAGACTGAGTATCCAGCGAGTGTGCATCTTTCTCAAGCCACTTTCCACTTCTGTCTGAAGTCCTGCTGGTGACAGCAAGCCAGCATTCCCTTTGTCTTAAGCAGGCTGAACAGTGGACAAGCTCACAACCCTAATGCAAATCCCATTGTATGAATACCAAAAGGGATGGGGATGGGTCTTACATGCATACTTTCTTGGCTATTGCTTTAACATTTAAGATATAAAAGCTGTGAGAGTAACAAAGACCTTCTTATCTTTGGCCAGGAGGAATTTAGCATATGTCTTTTAAATTGCCCCCCTCCTATGAACACATGGAATCTTGTGAGCCAGGAAATAATAGAGAGACAATTATTCATCTAAGTATTTATACTTCTTCAGATATTATTGTTTTTATGTTTGCAGAGCACAGCTTACTTTGGACCTGGCTAGTATCTGGAAGCTTTCCATCCCAAGATCTAATACCCAAAACAGGAAGCAGATTTGACAGGCACATGCAATACTATAGGCAAACACAAAACAACATTGTAAAGGCTTGGCTCCAGACCAGCTTTGTATGTGATGCTGAAACATTTGGTATTCTGCTTAAGGTTTCTGCAAGGAAACATCTGTGAGATTCTGCTGCAGATAACACAAAATGTTTGATTAATCTTTGTTCACCTAGAAAGACATTGAGAATGCTTCACACAATCCTAACTGTAAAAGCAAAATGTGAGAAGTCCACCTGGCATCTCTAATGGTGCTCCAGCAAGACATGGGAGTGTAGTTCCCAGGCAGACGAACACAGGCCAGGACAACCCTGTTAGAGCCCCAGTGGGCCACAGTTCAGCATCATAATGCAGATCTAGACCAACTTCAGAGGAAGTTCTACTTTTTCTTCTTTTCATCTGCAGAGTAGCATCTCTACTCTGTTGAGCAGAACTCAACAGCATGTTGAGTTCTGTTTACCATAAGGCTTTCACACTTGTATATCTACAGCATTTAATGTCTTAGTGCCAGGAGAGCTTGTGACAAAGTACAGGGTTCAGTCCTTCATGCAGTGTTTATGTGAGCCATTTGCACCAGTGCAGTTTTGGTATCAGCTGATGTCTTGGTGTATTGGTGGCCTCAGTCTGATCTTGGCTGCAAAACAGTAAAGAAGACACAATCCCTCCAAACAGAACAGACAGATCTCTTCCAGCAGAGAAACACCACCTTGGTAAGCACAGAGTTCTTCTGAAGCTGCAGACTTCATGTCAGGCAAACTGCTTGTGCCAGGACAGCCCCCTCCACTTCTCAGAACTGCAGAATTGTGATCCCAAGATAGCACTAAAAGTATGACTTAAATTTAATAAATGTTTGCATCTACTCCTTGTAGATATATCATAACAAGAAAAGTGCTATTTGGGAATTTTCCATCCAGCATGGACTACACCTAGAAATGCTCAGAGTTTTTGTGTAATATATAGCTTTGATGTATCCTGGGGGATATTTTAGTAGCCCATTTTCTGATACTATGGCATCACATAACTAAATAGTAGTTTCCAAATTGCATAAGATGTGGGCTTTCTACTGGAGAGTTAATAACAGGATTGCTGCTGGGAGAACTTGACAGCCACGAGTTACTTTATTTAACAGGAGAAAAGTCATTATAAGATAGAGCAAATTGTCAGGAGAAATGGGAATGTCTCCTGATTTCTTCAGGCTAGGAGTGTATGTTTAAGATACAGCTTAGTCAAATGTGAGGTAATGGCTTAAGTAAATTGCAGTCAGTTCTTAATTCCTTTAAAAAATTAAGTGGTGGGATACCCAGGATAAATTAAGTAAATCCACATGAAACCATGAAACATAAGTAATACTAGCCTAAAAAACAGTTCTGAGAGAGTAATGAAAGAGAAATTAGTGGTAGTATCTGCTGTGCAGAACAGCAATCTCTAAGTCAGTCCTGGCTGAACTGGTAGCATTTGCCTTCCTCTGCCGTGATGTCTTCACTCAGTATCAAAAGCTCCTGCCTCTCCTCTTGGAACAGCTCCCTGGCTCTTACCTGCAGTGCACTATGTTTGACACAAGACTGTAGTGGCTGAGGACAAGCAGATGTAAATTACGACTGATCTGCATTGCCTCCTGCCCATGTTCCCAGGCAAGCCCTACTCTCGCCCTCGAGTACTTGCCACTGGAGGGAGGCAGAAAGCAGAAGTTGGAAGTCATTTGAAAATAGAGAGGAGTCCGAGTACGTCGCAGTTTAGCTTCAGCTGTTTGTGCTACATTTGTGATGTAGGATCCCAGATGTCTCTCTAAAGCAAAAAGACACATACGGTGAGATGTGCAGAGCGAGAGCGGCTACCCGTAAACGTGAACCTACCTTCACAGTGCTCTAGTGCTAATGGCAAGTGATGGGAGATCCTACCAGAGTTGATTTCAGCCCTGGGAAAAGTCAGCAGGAGCTTTTGTAATGAAAGATGGATGTTTACAGCTGCATGCTCTGCATGTGGTTCAGTGCTTAGCAACTGGTGATTTGGGGATTTAATAGTAGGAGCTCATGGGGGTCTATTCCAAGATGCTTTCTGGTCTCTTCTAGTCATTAGTTAGCACTAGCTGAACTCTTGACAGTTGCTGAGCTCTGGGCTATCCCTTCCCCCTTCATTCTTCCTCGTTTTAAATATTTCATTGCAGTGGCTACCACCTTCTGCACTCTCCATTTTGCTTTGTGGAGAGAAATAAAAGCTCTAGATGAGAGAATGACCTACAACAGTGATCGTTATTTTTACACACACTTGGGTTGCAGGTCCCCAAAATGCACCTTGTACCCTGTGCTTCCAGCAGAATGTGGAATGCAAAGAGACCTGGTAGTTGTGGCCAAAAAGTTGTTGGGTGTTTCACTTTTGTACGTAGCCTAGCCAAACATCGTAGCTGTTAGCTTCCAAATTTTCTGATTTGGATGGTGATTTTCTATAACAAGAAATTAAATCCTCTTTAAATATGGGTGCTTAGGATACAGGGGAGCAAGAGAGGGGAGGCTGCTTGAAGGAGAGCAAAAAGAACAAGCAAGTCCTCCAGAGCATGACTAGATTTTAGTGATTATTGTGCAGACCACAGTTGACTGTTGATTCTGACTCTTGGGCAGATAAAAAACAATCCTGAGGATACTTCCTTGGTGAGCTGAAGGTTGGAGGGCTGTTTGTATCCATTTGCTGGTGGAGGTCCTCTCACCAGACTACCTCTGCTCCTGAATGAGCATCTCATGACACCTCAAAGAACAGTGAGGAGCACCACTTGACTGTGATCCTATCTCTTGGTCTTGCTTTGCCATGTAGGTGCTCTCCTCTTGCAGAGCTGAAACAGCAATAACCCTCCACTCCTCCTCTGCCATACTCTGCCTAGCTCTTTCTTGGGTTTTTTCTGCATTCTCAGTTTTCCAAACCTAAAAACTGTACTGCACAAACATTTGCAGAGAGCAGGAGAGGGGCCAAGACAGCAAATGCTGGAAGGCCACAATAGTAGCCAGGAAACAGCAGCATCTTGGCCATGCTTTAGCCACTGCTGCCCTCCTCTGGTGCCACGGCAGACAGGTTGCCCAACATAGATGGAACAGCATGCAGGAACCCATATGGTGCTCTGTGATACTGATGGCAACAGTGAGGTGTCTGCAAGAACAGCAAGCCAAGCAGACAAGAAGGGATGTTTTGTTGGTTACAGTGTACTGTCATTTAGAAAATTATCCTGACTTGGCTGGTGCAGCTTGAGAACAATTTTAAGAAACACTTAAGAAGAAAAGAAAAATACTCTTATTCCAAGAGTGTCTCTACTTGGAGTTTAGTTGTATAAATGCAGACAAAATGTTGCCCTCTTGGTGACAACTGTGCTTATAGAAGTCAGAAAGCAATGCTGTTATTTACAGAGTGAGCCATTAAAAGTAAGAGTAAGGTTTTCTGTGCAAGTGGTTGACAGTCCTTGAGACCTGATGAGAAGTGCTGATACTGTAATCCTCCTCCTGCTTTGTAGTGCTGCCCACAGAGCACAGTATGCACCTGCAAAGTCTGAGACTGCTGGGGACAGAGCAAGGGAAGAGATGGCATCTATATTGTCACTGCTGGTTTGTATGCCTGTGACATCAGAGAACTTGGCCTATGTTTACCTGAGTTTACTACAGGTATTTCCATGCCATAACAAACTGAAGCTTGATGTCCACTTCTCGAGGATGCTTCTCCTCTCCTTATTCCCTCACCTCCAAGCCAAATCTTTTAAAGCTATAGCTGAGAAGATCTTTGACACAGATGAGTAACCCATGCTCCTAAGCAATGCTCTCAAACACAGTTCCTGTCATGGGTGGTGGCAGCTGGTTTTGAAGCCAGGAGACAAGCTGATGGCAATATGCTGTCATCTCCATTGCATTAAACCCCCCCCCAAATACTTGTGTGGGTCCTCAAAACTAGTGCGGAATGTGAAGAAGTCCAAAATGTGATAAGCAAGAGGAACTGAGAGAGGGGAGGACAGTCACAACTCAGAGCATCCAAAATGCTCTTCTGTGCTTTTCTCTGATAGGCATCATACTGTGTTTACCACTTCCTGGGGCTCTTTTTGGGAACAGGAGCTGAGAGAGAACTGGATGACCCATAGCTTGTTCCTAGCCTGGAACACATGTGGTATCATGATGTAGGAAAAGACTCCTCATAGGTCCACAGTAACAACAGCAACTAAAGGATTTGGGCCAGTGGCAATTTCAAGGAATAATGCTTCAGGAGTTGTGTAATAAGGATTGCAGGGGGAGAAAGACAAAAGCAAAGGGAATTAAGAGAGATCAGAAGAGTTTTGTTTGCTGCCACAAAGATCTAAACAGGATTATTATTTTAAAGAACCTTTCACACCCTGTTTATCCCATGAAGACAATGGGATTCAGCCTAATGACTGAACCAGAAGTCTTTTGAATAATTTCTGTCCAACTAGCAAATATGTTCCAGCTCCCTTTGAAAGATAAACCCAAACAAAATGGTAGAATGAAAGGTAGTGCAACTGTTAAAAACAAACCCCACAAACAACAACAACAAAACACTCCAAAGGCAGTGTTAATACTGCAAGGACTTCCTCCTCTTGGTAAACACCACCTGATATGCAGCAGAGCTTGATACTGCTTGAACCTCCTATGACATGGTTCCAGGAATCTTTGGGTTATTAAAATATGGCTCCTACCTTGAGACAGAGTAAAACAGCCATCGTGATCCCAGAGCCCTCTGCACCAGTTTGTAGGATCATCAGGAGCACAGTGCAGATTCGTGCAGCAGCTAGTTCAAGCTGGCACAAAGTGTACATTAAACTGAAGCTGAAGAAACTAAATTTTTTTTCTTTTTTTCTTACCCAACAAAATTCCAGGGAAATGTGATAGTTTATTCCATCTGAAATTCTACTCTAAAGAACAGTCTTTGATTTTTATTTTTTTTTATATGGTGCTGAGCCACATAGAACCAAAAGAGCACAGTGTAGAGTACTTCATATGCAGCTGAGAACTGCAAACATGGCAGCACAGAAAGAGCTCCAGCAGTTAAGAATCTTTCCCTGAAGCAGAAAGCCAAGGATTTCCAAATGAAGATTTTGTGTTTTGTCCCCTTCTGTAATAAGAAAACAAATCTGTTGGGCGCTGTAACGTCCTGACACCTTTTCTATAATTATCCCTGCCTGTGGCTGCAAATGTTTCTCTTGTAGGTGACTTATCTTGCCTTAAACATTGTCACCTAGCAACAGAGGCCAAAAATGCAGAGGAGATTGGCAATCCCATAAAACAGTTTCAGCTCCTGGATGCATGTAACATGCTCTCTTCTATTGTAAATGGCAGGCCCCCACTCATCTGCCCAAAATACGCTTACTTGAAACAGCACCCCGAGAGTGATGAATTGATAGAAACAGGTATATGTTCTGCAGGAGAAAACTCTGCTTTAGGAGCTGTGTATGTTGCTGTGTTGCTCCCCAAATGGCTGGAAGGGCTCTACTGTGACCATGAATGCACAACCCGTCTCTTTCCCACATGCTGTTACGAAGTTTGTGATATCCAAGAAGTCTGTTCTCATTCCAGCATTGAAGCAAGCACATGGCTGAGCTGTTTGCAGATGCACATGTGCAGCTGCATGGGGGAGCCAGGTAGCTGTCTGCACAAATCAAGGGCTCATGTTTGGACAACTGATATTTAGTAAAACTATCCTTAGAGTATTTTGGTAATAGGATACAGATTTAGTTTATCACGACTAAATGCTTAGCAGTATTGCCAAAGAAAAGGTCAGAGGATCATGTTAGGATGAACTTGTGTTGCTCCATTACTGTTCTCTTTCAATGTTGCTTCTTGGAGAAATAGTTGTTTATCCATCAAGTCTCTCAATCTCATGTTGCCTTAGCAACAGTCAGACTGTGAAAGCACAGAGGATGTGCAATTAAGACATACTTGCACCTTCTTTTTTCCACAGAACTTGTAGAGGTACACAAGCCATGCCTTTCTGTGTTCAGTAATTGATAGAGATGTAGATCTTTGCAAATCATCTAAACAAGTGCAAAAAGTAGCACACTTTAGAGAGGTCTGTCCCAGTCTCTCTATTATATGTATGTGTAAACTGGGGAGATCAGGCCACAAAGGCAGGAGCTGTTGTTGCTTTGTGTCCCTATCACGCAGAACATTAGGAAATCTGAATATTATCACTAATTGCTGCACTTCAGTACCAACAAATGACTGTTTTCCCCAACAGGTAATTAAGTTGGCATAGGCAGGTGAAAGTTTAACTTGGCTGTAGAACACAATCCACATCCCGCATTGAAGTGTCTTCAACAAATGAAAAGGCAAAGTGTTGCCTACACGGTGGTGTTCTGCAGGCTCCAGGATTGGCCATTCACCACTCTGGGCTGTCTCACAAAGCCAAATTCTTGTGCTGCGATAAAGTGGTAGGCCTGGAACAAGCTACAGGCTTTAACAACAAGAACTGGAGTTTGCGTGTGGCCTGCCCTCAGAGGCTGAAAACACAATCATCAGACTGTGCCTTGTATTTCATGGAAGCCTTTGCCAAGTAACTTTGGTTTGTTCCTCGTATCATTCCTAGCATGGTGTTGGCTGTCACAGGCTGAGGGAGAGAACAATACAGCACAAAAATAAAAATACAGGTGTTGTTTTTTTTTCAAAGGCTAGCTTACCTGACTAGGGAATGAGAAAATGTGGAATTCCTGCCAAGCATACCTCTTGGCATGAAGGTAGTCAGTATGGTCTTAAGCCAAAGTTGATGAGAAGCGATTGTGGGATCATAGGGAAGAATTCCTCTGGGGAGATATTTAGCCCAGCGAAGAAACTCAGGACAAGCAGGATGTTCCCATAAGCAGGAAGGAATGGGGAACTACGCAAGGCATAACGCTCAGGTCACGAGCCATCCCAGTGATGCAGGACCAAAGTGCAGAACAAAAGTCAAACAGCTGTAATCTGTGATGCTCCAAACTTGTAGGACAATAGAAACACACAGTAGAAGAAATCCTGCTGTTTAAATTTCAACAAGCTTCTGTGTCCTGCATAATCCCTTTAGATTCTCTTGTGCCAAAGCAAAGTTAAGGATTAGTCATCTCTCAGGTAAAAACATTGTGTATCTGCACAGAACAGATGAGCATCCAAAGGGCT
Source organism: Psilopogon haemacephalus (assembly GCA_013396835.1). NCBI lineage: Eukaryota > Metazoa > Chordata > Aves > Piciformes > Megalaimidae > Psilopogon > Psilopogon haemacephalus. The sequence goes on from VWZI01011650.1 coordinate 777,575, forward strand.
GATCTGGCATATCTGTAAGGAATGAAGTAGGACAGTCTTTTTGAGAACTAGGGGTTAGAGTCCTTTTAAACAGCTTTCTTGGTCCTTCTGGTCATGGTCTCCAGCACACTTAGAGTTTGTATATGTGGTCCTCATGCCATTCTTTTTCTGATCCAAATGCATTTATTATCCTATTTCAGCAGGAAGCAGAGTGGACACTGGGAGGGATATTAAAATCACCTGCAGATGTCATACAAATTACACAAGTCGTAAAGTCAGGTTAAATAGACCTGACCAGATCACAGAGTCACAGAATTAGAGAATGATAGGGGTTGGAAGAGACCTCTGCAGATCATCTAGTCCCACCCTGCTGCCAGACCAGGTTCACACAGAGCAGGTTGCACAGGAATATGCCCAGGCAAGTTTTGAAGGACTCCAGAGGTGAAGATTCCACTACTTCTCTCACAGCCCGTTCCAGTGCTCTACCATCTTTAAAGTAAAGAAGTTCCTCCTCAGGTTTAGATGGAAATTCTTGTGTTCGATTTTACACCTATTACTTCTGTTCTGTCACTGGGCACCACTGAAAAAAGACTGGCCCCATCATCCTGACACTCACCCTTTATTTATAAGCATTAATAAGATGCTCCCTCAGTCTTCTCTTCTCTAGATGAGCATGTTTTATTTGCATGCTCCTCAACATAAAGTTCTTGCAAATGACAGCCAAATGGAGCTTTACTTTTAGACCTCTTTTGGCACTGCAGCTTCCTCTTTCAATAGTACATTGCCTAGCAATAGTTCAAGAGTCAACAGGTATAGCACAAGCCATGAAACCAGATGTGCTTCTTTCCCTTTTACCCCCTCTCCCTCCAACCTCCCAGCCTTAAGAAATAATTTTGTGTTTGCTCGTTGTGGTAGTATTAGAGGCCATAAATCCCTCTTACAGCATGTTATGTGTGGCCAGTACTGTTCCATGAATGATGTGCAATCTGCCTTCATGGTTCCATCTCCCTTACAGCTGTGAATTTACAATACAACCATCTCCATTTTTAAGGAAGGATTGGCTGGTAACTGCATCACAACTGTCTGTGTCACACTTGGTGATGTAATTGCCACTCATGGTATTGTACGTTGCTGATGCTGGCCAAGCTGTGCAGGAAATGCTGTGCACATGTGACAAAAAGAGAGCATCCTGCCAGCTTCCACTTGCAAAATGAGCTGCCTGAAATTGAAACACAAGAATATTGTGAGTGTAACCTCATCTTCCCACAGAGATTTCTAATGCACCAGTACAGGAAGCTGGAACTACTTCTTCCTAATGACTCACTGTTTCTGTGTGTTGGCATGACCATCAAGGTGTTAGTTTCCTGAATATTGGATTTGTTTGTTAAGCAAATCAAACGGGTGGAGAGAAAAAGCAGAAAAAGAATAACAATAACTCAGTTTCTCTGGATATATTTGTATTGATGAGAGATAATCCTAACCCACCTTATTCTCTTCATTCTCAGTCAGCTATAGAACATCCTATTCTAGACTTCTGCTCTCAGCTGGTAACACGAAGGCTTATTGTCTCCACTCCTGCATTAAATATCACACTAAGATATTGTATTCCTGTAACACAGCTATGCACTATCCAGTATCAGTTACTAGCTGAGAGTAGCAGTGCAGTTTCACCAGCACCCCTAAAGTATTTTTCTATTAACAGCCCCATAAAAATCAGGAAGCAAACATCAGTGAGGATAGTAATGTGAAAACCAAGTGATTGCTAAACAAGGCTTAAAATGTCTTTGATGCACTTTCTTGTTATGGAAAATTTGGTCTAGTCTGGATGCGGTGACATGCAGAACAGTATGCAAGAGTCCCCAGAAGGGTCTCAAGGTGCATCTGAGTCTCTAAAGGCTATATTGGACATTCACAACTGGGGCAGGAGAGCCTCTTCTGGGAGATCACTTAGGTTGCCAAAGAAATGTACAAAGCAACTTTTCTTTCAAACTGTTTCTATAGCTCCTAAAGGTGCTGCAAACAAACCTTAGGCCAACTGCATTTTTGCCATGTCCTGCTCTTCCACATCCCAATGCCGTTGGCTTTGGTCAGGATAGTGTGCAGGTCCTTTTATGTCACAATAAAAAGACTGAAGCAGAACGTGATTTTGATTCAAGTAGTTTTAAAAGATCTCTGAAGAACCCACTGGTGTTATCTGCAGTCAGAATGATGCATTCATCTCTTCACCAGCAACTCTGGGAGTGCAGTGGGACTGCAATCTGTGTTTAAATCATTACAGAATCAACTTCACTAGTGATTAGAGATGTCACTGAGCTGTGACATCTGGACAGCCAAAAATGCCTTCAGATGAAAAAGAGGGATCAGTAACCAAAGTCATTTAACTTGGGGGTGGTTGAAACAAGGCTATCAGTGATGGCCTTTGCTTCAATTAATGAGTTTCTGAGGGTTTTATATTTTGAGTAACCAATTGCCATAAAAATTGCCCAGCATTAGGCAGCTGACAGGGGGAAGCAATCCAAAATGCCGTTGGGATCATAAGAAAACTGCTGAATCTGAAATATACGTACTGTATAAAGCAAAGCATATGATGGAGCACATACCTTGCTCCAAGGATTTAATAGAATACATAACCTTGATACACTAACCCCAGAGCAACCACGAACTTGTTCCCTTCTCAAGCACAGTTCAGATAAAACCACACCAGAAGATCCTGGCATTTATTGTGGAAAGGAAACTCTCCCATTTGTCATCACCTGCAGAGACAGTGGTTGAGAAAAATGCACAAGCTAGCAAAATAATGATGACAACCAGAGCTGGACTCTTTAGACACCGTATCAAGAAGACCTGTAAGAACACAGGAGAAAATGTGTTTCTACAGGTCCACTGCACTCTGAGTGGCTTAGTAACTAATGTGTAATGATGCAGTATTTCTCATCAAGAGCTTGACAGAGGTCTTATACCTTTCACTGTGCCAGCTGTAGGTCTTGAAAACCGTGGGAAAATCAGCAGCATGATGAGGTAGCCAATGAAATCTGTTGTATAGAATGATATAGCTATGAAAGGAGATACTACTTTAATTCAGAGTGATGATGGAGTTAAAAGAAATCTGACATCTATTCAGCAATGCTGTTGATATTGGAAATTAGCTATTTTATTTCAAAGCAATCTTTCCTCTCTGTCTTTCCATAAGCCATTGCCTTTGTGAGACAGCCTTGAGCATAAAGTTGACTCATCTACTACTTAGATTTGATTGTAACTTTAACATTTTAGCTTTAATGATTTTTTCCCCTCCCCTCTTTATTGTCATAATCAGAATGTCCTAGACCCTTTCCCTGGAATGTTTGCAGTTTGCAGGTGGCAGCAGTGATAAGGAAAGCATAGAGTGACCAAGTGTTGACAATTCCAGCCTGAGATGTACCAGCTCCTTGCAGTGACACAGACTGTATGGCCTAGAGCAAGTCACCCTAGCTCTTCACATTCGCTTCCAGATAAAAGTGGGAGCAATGCCAGCTTCTAACTGCCAGTGTGTCAGTAGCAATAAAAACTGAGTAATCAACATAGAAAACCTGAAGCTTTAGAGGGATTGGAATGCCTTTGATGATTTAAGTTGCCCAATCTTTGGATCACATTCAAACTGGAAATATAGATTAATGGTGAATTCTAAGGCGGAAATACTCTGATAACATGAGGATAAAAGGTTTGGTGGTGGCAAGAGGCTGATACAAATGTGAACAACTTCATTTTAAAAAATTCTATTAATAGGAAGCTTTGACAAAGGCAGTGTGAGGGAGTTTGGTTTGCTTTCGTAAAGAGAAGTACTTTTTTCCTGTGTTTCCTTCTACCCCAAAATGTAAAACATAATTTCTTGAAATCAGAGTGGCTCTTGTCTTAGCAATGAAAACTTGAATTGAGTGAAGAACCATTAATGAACAAAACTTGTATTTGAGTTTAATCAGTAGCACGTGAAAATCCCTGAAGTACTAATTTTGTTTCTTTGGATAGAAAATCGACAAAACGCCGGTTTGAAATAAAAGAACTGGCACATTCTTTAACAAAATACATTTTTATTGATATTTTTTTCTTTCAAAGTGTGAGTCTATAAAGAGTTTGGATTAGAAATTAAACAGAGAAGTGTATATTTCAGCTACCTCCTCAGTGCTGTAGGTAGTGCCAAGCTAATAATGCAGTTACAGAGTGCTACTTTCAGTGACCGTTAAGTTGTGCCAAAAAAAGCAGCACACATAAATTAGGTCATATATTCATGCTGTCCAATTGTTTCATGTACAAAGTTGCACTATTACTTGCAGAGTTTACTAAGCTGATATTTTCTTTAAATCTGAAGAATAACCAAGGGTATATTGTACAGACTATTCTTCAAAGCGTATTTCCAAAAATAATAAGCACGAGAAAACAAGTTCATAATTAAGACCTAGGCTATTAGAATTTAAAGTAAGTTTGTATAAATTATTTTAATAGAACAATGGAAAAAGTTATTCTCCTTTTCCAGGAGACCTTCCATGCTAAATTGCACTCACGTACAAGTAGAGTATGAATGCTAAGGTTTCAGCAGATAAATGAAGTTACACATTTTAACCATGTACATTTCATGCGTAAGGCTGTTTTAAGAGAAGAAATCTTTTATGAAAAAAGAAATTCAGCTGCTGATTAAGGTGAAATGCAACTCATGTCTCTCTGCCAACAGCATGACATTTTTATAGCAACTTTTCCTTTCCAACCATCATTGTTCTCTCCCTCTCCTCCCTCCCTCTTTTTCTCTGAAGTTGTTATCTGTAAGAAAATTCTTCTGGAAAAAAAAAAAATCTTCCAAGGTTTTGACAAATAAATATGCCAGAGAACACTGGAGTGCTTCTGAGGCTGCCCTGCATCTATTAATCTCTTCCCAGATCTGCTCAGTCCTTTTTTTCCAGACCATGCCATTTCTTTCCAATGCTGATGGAGTTTTCTTAAGCAAACGCAGCTCTTACAAGTCCTATTTCTAAATTAGCTTTTTCTTCCCATCTTTAGTAACATGATTCAGTTTCAGTCCTGCTTCCTCTATATTGAACTTAGTGTGCTTACTTTAGGAATAAATTTTGCCCTCTCTTCCTATCACCTTGCTGCATTATTCTAGCCATGAACAAAATACCTTGCTTGCTATCAGGGCAAATGGTTAAACTATTCTGAAAAATCAACCCTGAAACTAAATTATTTGCCATGGTTGTCACCCTACTTCGGTGGTTGCTGTGGCCAACCGTAAGGCTTCTACAAAAGATGGGTTAGCAGCAATTGCTTACACTGCTTAAAAATGGGGAGCAACCTTACAGTGAGTGTTTCTGGTTTCTTGCCCTTTAGTTCTCTCAAATGGAAAGCGCAAACTGTGTCAATCAATATCTTTGCAGGTACTTTTACTGTATACATTTCTAATCATCAAACCAAATGCTGGGATTTGTTTTCTGTCCAATAATCCTCAGTTTCTCTGAAATGGGAACTATTGATCCCTTCTGTGTCACTTTAACTCAGACTCTTTATTGCTGAACAAGTATTCTGAAATGTGGCTCTTAGATCATTATTTCTAGATCAGAATTTCTTTGCTTGGTTTCTTTCCAGATACAAATACCCTGTCAGAATAGAATTATTCTTCAAATTATAAAACAAACAAACAAGCAAACTAACAACAGCAAAAAACTAAAACCCAATGTCTTTTTTTTTCCTCATTAATGTTCAAAACTATTTTTTTTCCTTTAATATAGACAGTCTGTGTACAATGCATCCTTAAATGCTTAACAGGCCAAGTGAAAAGACTTTAAAGACAGTTCAAGCAGCAACTGAAGCATCATAGAGGCAACATGCAGCTGCCTGGATCATCCACCAGAAAGTTTATTCCAAAGAACGGCCTTGATTCATGGGCACAATTGTTTGGGGTGAAACACAAAACAGCTGTTTATGCTCATGATTATGTCCTAAATTAACTCACAAGCTTCTGATGAATAGCTGCACTATTAAGTGTTCCAGATTTCCACCTATTCATCCTATGTTGCTGTGTCCACTTCAGCAGAGCTAAAGCTGTTTATATCAGCTGCAGTCTGAAGCTCAAACTTTGAGCTCACATGTACCAGTGATGCCTGAAGATGGCAACCCAACTTGGAGCCAACTAGCCTGGGGACTGGGAATAGTGGAGGTACATCAGCACAGTTCTTCACTTGACTTGATATCCTTAGCAATACTCAGGTATGAGCTAGCAAGGCAGAACATTGCAACATTCACATAGTAATGCTGGTATTGTTGCTTCACTCAGCAAATCCTCTTTCTGTCACATTAATTATTTACTGAAATCATTTACTACTGAAACTGTGAAAGCTGACATAGATCTGTGAGTTTTCCCATTAATCTTTGGCTAATGATTTTGTAGTAGATAATCCAACACAGAGTATGTTGTGGGTCTCTGATTTTCATTGTGAAATTTATCTGTGAATGAACCCTGCAGCTCTCAAAACATATTGCCCTTTACAGTAATCTGCCAAAAAGGCAATTACAAACTGTTTTGAGTCTGGTACTCGTGTGAAGTCTCCTTTTATATTATTGTTAGCTTTAAGGAATTAATCACAGGGTGAAGCAGCACTCCCATCCCAGAGACTAGCCAGAATGCTGTAATATGTTTGTACTAGTTGGCAAATGGATGCATATGCTCAGTTGAAGTAATGCAGGTGGCCAGACTGTACCCTGAATCACATTGACTCCCAGGGCTACTCCAGCCCTGGGCAGCTGCCTGCTGCTCCCACAAAAGAATGGGAATGAGTTCAAGGACTGTGCCTTAATTACACAACCTGTTCAAAGGGAGTTTGTCTCTGTGAAGTGTCAGTCCTGTAGAGGAACAAGTCTTTCTCAAGTCCTTAGCATGAGTGAGTCAGTTAAGGAAGGACACTCTGCAGGCTACAAATGCTCATCTGTTTACGTATTTCGTCTCCAAGTTCTTTCTGCTCTGAGTCCAGCAGACCTCTCTCTGACATTTGAAGGCGAAATGATAGCGTTGCATTCTACACCTAAAATGTTGTTGGAAAGACCACAGATACCACCTCTGGTGCTGGCTGGAGAAGGAATTATTTCATAATGGGATCATCATCAAAAAATTAATAAAGCTCATCAAAACTTCCTTACTGTCCAGTGACAAATACCAGTTAAGATATGACTGACATCACCCCATGGAAAAGCACATTTTTAAATGGAACAGAAACCAAAGTCTCTTGTCTCATATAAACAAAAGGATGATTAAAGTGATAAGAAAATGTTACAATCCAAAATAGAAGTGTTTTCTCTTTCTTACAGAGTAGTTTCTAGAAACTAGTAAACGCCAATGCAGTGCTCTGCCTTGCTTTCCTCTGCCCTGTCTGCCTTATCCTCAGCAGGGTTGCTATATGTGGCTGACCTGTCTAGGACACAGGGCTGTGCACTGGCAGGGGCAGTTTCAGATTCACTCTCTAGTCAACAGGTTGTAATGTGCACTTCTAAATACCTTCACAGATTTCATTCTATCCAAAAGCCAAAGCAAGCTAACTTTTGAGGGATATATACACTGTGGAGGAGAAAGGAACCTTAAAAACAACTCAGCATTAGTACAAACCACTCTTGGCTACACGAGGGTGACCTACATGCTCTTCAGAGGCCAGCTCAGCACTCCACAGAGAGCATTGCTGCATTCAGAACATCCCTATGTACAGCTTTCCACACGGCAGGCTGGTGAACAGCTCTTGATTTCAGAGCACTCAGATCTTTATTAATCATCCTTTTTTTTTTTTTTTTTTTTGGCAAGTATAAAATTTGTGGCTGCACCAAAGCACAGCATGCTTTGGCACGGAAAGCTTGTGACAAGGACACTCTGGCACTTCCACCTCAATGTAGGGTGCAGAACAGCTGACCATGCCTTCCATCCAGCCAGATGTTTGGAGCTCTGCAGATGTAATAGCACAAATTGCTTTGTTTAATCTGTGGAAACAGACTAAAGATGTAATTGCACAAATTACTTTGTTTAATCTGTGGAAGCAGACTAAAGGTTCTCAAACAGAGAAGAAAAATGCTACAGTGATTTACTGGTTGATCTTCATGGCTACAGAAAAGTGGGATATAGGGAACCATAAGGAAGGTACAAGCCTTGTGAACTTGGAGGTTGCATAAGGTCTCAGTGAGGTGTAATTTTTGTGCATCCAGAGTCTGTTCTAGCATCATTGAGATGTGGCAGGAAAATTCAGAACAAACTTCTTAAGAAACAGATTAAAATTTACTCTTAAAAATGACATTTTTTTTCCCCCTGGCAAACACTAACTCTGGAGAAAATGAAATGTTTTTACAATCATCTTTTCTTGATGTCTAACTAGCTGTACACAAAATGGCTGAATTCATAATGTAGGTTTAGGTTTGGTAAAAAAAGCTCCTCTGTGTATAGTATAAAAATTTGGGCTTGCATTCTGAAAAAAAAGAATCCTTTGGCAGTACTTGCTTTCACATCCAGAAAATGATAGATTTGGTCTTTCTTCTTGTAGCTTCTGTGATAGTGTAAAACAGAACACTCCTTGGCGTCTCTCTTGCCAGATGAAACAGTTTCTTAGTATGAAAAGACTTCATTGTCCTAATTGTTCCATTTACTTGTATTTTTTTTTTTCAGCAGCAATAACAGCGAGAAGAATTATCAATGCTTTGTCCTTCCAGGGGGTTTTATAAATGAGAGGCTCTTTGACTTGGGCCTTTCCATTTGATTCATTGATTACTGCAGGCCTTCAGCTTAGCACACTCCTGAGGGTAGAAAACAAACACAAGTTTTCTGCTTGGACATTGCAATCCAGGCAAACAGTTAGCCAATTTTTACCCTATGGTAACCATGGGGAGGTTGAAAATTATAGCAGTTAATGAGATAACAGCAAAATACATCTTGTCAGAAGGATGAGAGGGAACCTTGTATTTTTCTAAGGCTTTTTGTTCTTGCACCAGAATAGATTGTAGGCTTTTGTCTACAACTTGAGCATAGCAGCATTAGCAGGACAGGAGAACATGCAGATACCTGGATTGACCAGGCATCAGATGTGAGAAGGCATGTAGTAACGGCAGAAATGGTGAAAGGGAAATGAAGTGGGTTTGTGGGGTTTTTCAACCTTTAACGAGGCTGGTGTTCTTGCAGACGGCTCTAAAGCTGGCCATCTCCAAAGCACTGGCTCTGCCTTTGTTCTGGGTGGATGCTTTCAGGGCTGCCTCACTGCAGAACCAGGCACCTGCAGCCCGTCGCAGTGGTGACATCTAGAGGACTCGGGCTCTGCGGCGGGGACAGCTTCATGCTCTTGGGAGGATACGCTTTCAACCACAGGCCACTGCTTCTAGCTAAAATCATTCTACAGTGATGTAGCAGAGGAAAACGTCAAAACCCACCCCTTAAGCGCATCGCTGCCCCCTGAGAGAACACTCTGCTCACCTCCTTTTGCAGCCTGTGCTGTAGTTTCAGATTTCATTAACTAATGCTGGAAACTGCAGTGCTGCAAAGAGAGGAGCAGAATCCATCACTTTACTGCTGTGGTTGATTTAGCAAAAGGCTTGTGTCACTTGTGTCTGGGGACACTCTCTGACAGTGTTCCCAGAGCCAGGGCGAGCGATGGTATGTGGCAGAGAGCAGGTGATGTGGACTGTTCCCCTCCCAATCCCCATTGGTGTCTTGCCCTGGAAGCAAGGCACAAGTAATCAGAATTAGGGCTACAGCTGCAGGCCAGAGGCAGGTGTTCAGGCAACACAACATACAAAGAAAAAGTGGAAGTGGGAGCTTAAACTCTGCAAGTCTGCTGTTTCTCATCTCTTTGAGGCATTCTGCTGCAGTACCTTTCAGAGAACCCCAGGTTCCATCAGCCCCTTGGTCCTGGCAGCTCTAACACTTTACCTTGGTTCTTGTCTGATTTGACACAGAACTTTTCAGTGGCAAAGCTGCCAGGTTGCCAGTGGTTGTGATACCAGCCTTCTCCACTTTCCCTGTCCTGCATGTCCAGCAGTGCTTTCATGTTCAGCACTTTTTTTTTTAACCAAAAAAGTAGATCCCTTGTTTGTCTTCCATTTTCTTCCTTAATGCCATGAGGATAAAAAAGTCTAGCAGGCAGATCCAGTCTGGCCAAGAACTTGCATGGGAAATATTAAACTGCAGCATTTAGAGAAATGATGAAATCTTTACTGGGAGAATTTAACAACCTACTTACACTGAAGCCAACAAGGAGAGATTTATAAAGCTGTAAAATAAACTAATTCTGTTTTAAATTATTTCAAAACCTGAATAGTACAAACTGTCTTTAAAATCAAAGGGCAGACTTGACTTAAAAAAAATAGATTATACTTTGCAAGGCTGAAAGTAAATGCTGTTGACCCAAGCACTTAACAAATATTTGTGAGGAATAGCAGGGGAAAGGCTTTCTGAATTTATTTCCACTCAGAAAAGGAAATTGATGGCAGTCTCCATCTCTGCCAAGTCTGCCCCTCCAGTCCATACTATTCTAAGTGTCATCTCCCATGTAAATTCCTCCCATGCTCACAATACCTCGTTACAACTTTTTTGTTCTTTCACTGACAAAGCACTGTGGTCACATTAGTGCCATCTCAGGTGGGCACTGTGTTTGCACAGCATTTGTCAAAAAACCCCTTAGGCTGCACAGTCAGACTTGGGACTTGCCACACGGTGAGCATTAGTCACTTCAAAAACAGAGCCTGACAGAAAGGTGGCTATCACTGTTACCCACTTCAGCTAAGTTGTGTGTTAATGCTGTGAATAAGAGCACTGACAATGAGTCCAGTATTTGCAGGAGAGAGCTACAACCCAAGCAAGATGCTGGCTAAACTCCAGTTGTTCTTTGCTTACGATGCTGAATACAGTTATATTTTCAAAGTTGTGCATCTGAGTAAGACTTTGCTAGTTCAAGTGAAATGCTTTGCTCAGTTTTCTTCCCAAAAAAAGGTTGTGTGATGTTTTCAGACACTGATTCAGAAATGAGTGTTCATGTCCTACTGGTTTAATTAGTCACAGGGATTTAACAACGTGCTTGCAGTGAAGCACAAAGCTTCTTCAAGCTGGCTTCAGCCTTCTCCTTCAGAAAGGCAGCTTGTGCTGTTTCAGGTTACAAGGAGAGCCACAGAACTGGAAGGACAATCACTGGGAATTTCATGTTACACAGGGAATCCAGGATATTGCCAGCTGTATAGGAGACCCTGAGCTTCCAAACTCACCTGATCCTGCCCACTGGACAGTACTGTCTGTGCAATACTTATCGCTCCTGGATAAGGCATTGTTATTGCAGGACCACTTGCCTGGTTATTTGTGTCTGCCTCTGAGCGTTATCTCAGTGTATAAAACCAACCAGGTTTGGTTTTATCTACCTTGGTTGATAAGAGCCAACAGATGTCAGTGCAGCCTGAACAACAAGAAGCTGTGTTGCTGCTCAGGGTTCTGCTTTTGCAGAAACATCCCTGGGTGGGAGCTTCATCATTAGAAGACTGCAGCATGCCTGGGAGAAAGGGGAGAATGGCGTAGAGAACAGTATCGGTGTGTTTGGGGAGGTTGGAGAGGCTCTCGCAGCTAAAAATACTCACCCAAGTATTTTTGAAAACAGATTCAAGAGTCCTTGTAAACACACAGACTTTTGTTGACAGAACAAGACTGATCACTTATGCTGTGTATTATCCTTGAAAACCTGCTCTGTTTATGCAGGGAGTCCCATGACAACCCTCAGCTTGCTAAAGGTGCCACAATGATCTTAAAAATAAATGTGTCCCTTTATCTGCTTGCAGAGGAATGGTGGGGAAACAGGAAGTATCTGCAGGCTGTAGGAAAAGCAGTTAAGAAATGGAAATACACTGCTTTATCAAAATTATTTCTTCAGTGTTTTCAAAAGTGCTATCCCAGTGGCTTTCTAGCCCAACTCGGGGTGCCTCTTACACAGCAGGTTAATGCTAGATATGTGTATAAAGCCCAGGAAAATCAGTGGAACTGGGTTGGTCATCTGCTTAAGTGATTTCTGAATGCAAGAAATTTGACAATGTGCTTTATTCCTGAAGGAAGACTGTGGCATGATGCTGTAAACCAAAACAGTCAAGGTGGAAATCAACTATCAAGATAGCCAGAGGGAAAGGCAGCAAGTTTTATCCTATCTGAGAGTGAAAAGTTTGTACTTTGGAGTTTGGATGGTGACACTGGCTGGTTCAGTGCCCAGCACAGCCTATCTGCCTCCCTGGCAGACCAGGGAGCAGTTAGTCTCCTCAGAGCACAGGCTATTGTTGCTACTAAAAAACACTTCCATGAGTGCCTTCAGAAATCTGGTGAGAGGAATGGACACAGGAGCAAATAGTCCCACTTACTTTGATTTATATTCACAATGTCAGTTTGAACCCATAATGCAGGTATGGATATCCAAGTTCCACTGTCATCTCTGCATGCCCTTCTTCTTGCCATGGCCAGTCTTTTGTCACTTATTTTGTTGTCAGGAGAAGACAAATGCTGGATGAGGTGATGAAAGACCTCATAGAAATTGCTCTGGGATAACTAACACCTACATAAAATGCATCAGGCTATTACTTAGTTGGATGCTTTTCTATTCAGTTACATGCTATGCACAGTAAAGTGCACAGCTTTGCTCCTGGAGCCTACAACTTCACCCTGTGGCTTATGGGAACCAAAGATGGACAGGAAGGGTATCAATCAGAATGGACATTTAGAGCAGGATGTTGTGCTTTCCCACAGCTATATATAAGCCTTATGGACTGGTCTCTCCCCATAAAGACTTTGCCCTCTTTATATACAGAAGAGACTTGAATATCTTCTTAGATAAAGGTGGCTTTGCTCAGCCCACATCCTGAAAGCCTGATGTGCAGTTAACACTGCATTCGTTGATCACATCTTCAGAACACTTTCTCATGACCAGAAGCACTAATACCTTTTGTCATTTTAGGTCTGAAATACAATTCAAATGTAGCTAATTCTACCCATCATGCCTTATCTGTGTATTGTGATGTTTATTTTACAGATGGACTGGCTTTGAAGTTAGAGATGTGACAAGGGCAGAGATGGTGGCTTTGTGGTTATAGGTATCAGCAAGTCTTGGCTTTCACACATCCTGAAAGAATCAAAATGTAACTGTTTAGACTGATACTTTAAAAAGAATTTAGGAATCCAAGACTGAAATTAGGTGCTTAGTCACCCTTTTAAACCTAAACTTCAATGTAGGAAATGGAAAGAACATTAAAACAGGTATTGACCTGAAGCAAAGGACCAAAAGCAGAGACCAGCTAGAACCTGCTTCAGCTAAAATCAGTGGAAAACACTTGCAGTCTGTAGTGGGTGCTCAATCATACAGACACTGAGCAAACTCCACAAATATGGCTTCCTCTCCTTATGCCCTAAGAGATTTGTTTGCAACTGAGCAGCAAAATTTATTTTTTCAGAGGTGCTTAGCAGTCTGTTGCTCCACCTAGGCTGTGAACAGCAGTCATAGGCTTGTTTGAAAAGCTTACTTCTTTACTTGAGATGCCTTTAACAGAGGTTCTAGGCTACAACCACCTACATTGGAAAAGCTGAGTGCAAATGACTGCACTGGAGAGAGGGTTGCCTGTGGGAGGGCAGTGCCAGAAGCTCATGAGCACGTCTGACACATCGGTGTTTCCACAAGAAGTGAACATTGCATGTATAGATCACTTACAGTAATAGGGGCAGGGGAGTTTGAGTTCAATCAATTACTTTCTCTCCCAGGATACAAATAAATGCAAATTTTACTCATTTGCATTTCATTTGCTGACATTTCCTGGTGTTGGTCCAAGTTTTTTTGCTTATGTATCCATGCCTCTTCTTTAAATGCTGCAGTCTCACAGTTCCTCAGTATTTTTTGCATACCCAGATGGCCCATTCTGATTTTTAACCTCTCCATTTGATTTTTTTTCCTCTCTGTTGCAGATGGTAGTAACGAATAAAAATATAGAGAGATCTACATCTCAGTGGTCAGGGAGGGAACAACTCTATTCCCTTCCCTTCGTGCTTAGAGTCTGGAAGAGGCAGGGTCTTAAGTCATCCCCACTCTGCTTAGCTGCCAGAGGGGTGGGGGAGTCACAAGGTGTACAGCCATGTAGTGCTGCAGACTCAGCACCTCAGAACATGTTCTTAGGTCCTTTTGTCCCTTATGTGAAGAACTCTACCTCGGCTGGTAGTGGTCCCAGAAGGCAGCTGGGCTGTACAAACTCATACAAGCTGTTCAGTATGTGTGGATATTTGCCTCTTTTGATGTTTGCTGCTTAAGGAGTTTAAATGAAGCCAAACACTTTGGCACGAGCTGTTTGTCACACACAGACAGAATGGGGTAGATACACAGCCTGTCTGTTGGCATGACCAGCCCTTTAGAAACATTCTTTAACTGCATTTTGTGAAACCCACTTAGTCTGCTTTTGAAGCCTGCATCTGTCCCACAGCAAAAATGCTCCAAGTACAAAGCAGATGAACAATGCTCATCTCTAAAAGTAAGATGGTTTGATCTTCAAGGTACCTTCCTCTGCTGTCTTTGAAACTGTGTAGGATTTCAAAAAGCTGTCAGTCTGTGTCATGGGCCCTGAGGATAGGAAAGGATGGTGGTTGCAGCAAAGACAGGCTTGGTGTGCTTTGCAGAACTTGTCACCTGCACTTATATTGCAAATTGGCAGGGTTAGCATGTACACCAAGTTAAAAAAAAACCAACAAAACCAACTTATATAAAAAGCAGTAAAAGAACAAGCAAAATAATATCACAGCATCAACAGCAATAAAAACACCAACATCAACAACAACAAAACCCCAAACCATCCAAACTGCCACAAAGATTTGCATCCCTAATCCTGTTGAGTGCTGCCCAGGAATTATCAGCTCACACTTATTGATCATCATTCACGCATTTCAGTCTGATACTAATATATTTATTAATATTATTCACACTATTTACAGTTTTCATTATTACATATTAACGGCTTGCTATATTTCAAGGCTTGTTTTTCTTTTCCTTCTTCGCTGTTGATCCTACAGTTTATACATTGGCTGCTAATTACTACAGTATTCAGTTATTTGTTTTCACATTAATGGGCCTGCCTCAAACCTTTAAATTTCCTAGGATTCCCATACAGCAGGGAGGCTTCCACTCCGGTGTCAAAAAGGTTCTTACTGTTTGTAAGGACATTTTTTTCCAAAACAGTTGAAACTGTATGTGGGATTGCCAGTCCTTGCATGACCACTGCACTGGAGATTGACTGTTACTTTACTCCTATTTATTATGCCAAGTCTCTTTCCAAGGATACAAGTCAGAATATGGCTCCCAATCCTCCTCCTTTCCTGGAACAATTGATACACTCATAGGGGGCCCTCCACAAGTGGATGTGAAGTCATATCAAGGCTCCAGAGGAGCTGGTGTAGACCGAGTTACTCCTGAATCTTTTGCTTTAGAATGCTGCACTTTCATGTGACTTACTCATCTCCTTCTTTTCATGTGACCAATTCATCCCCTTCTTTTCTTATACTTACACTGCACAACCTGAAAAGCAGCCTTTTCAGCTACAGTCTAAGTGTCCACCTTGTCAGCAAGCAATTTGTTTTGGCACTGTAACATTACAGTTTGATTCCACAAATCACACATCTGTCACTCCATTTGGGAGGTGCTGTTTCTGATACGCTCTTAACAAAAAGCATCCCTGTCTTCCCAAACCCACAACTTCTTTTCCATTTTTTGGCAGACAATTACTGGATGCATTTTAATATATTCAGCAGTTCCACTTCTTGCAACCCACCGAGCCTTTCAACTGCACAGTCCTCAAATCCTAGCCCATTTGAGAGTCAGTGAACTATAGGAAAGGTCACCACATCTGGGAATTTTAGTTTTAAAACTAAATGTACCTTTTACTTATATACAAATCAGTAAAAGAACAAGCAAAATAATAATAATAATACAGTGAAGACAAAATAATAATACAACAAGGAATGATTTTAAAAGTAAAGAAACCAAGATGGACTGTTCTTAAACTTGTTTTTCTGTGAATTACACCAGCAGAAAAAACTCTGCTTACCTACCCACAGAGCCAAGGGAACAGATTCATACACTGCATGCTGCATTCTAGTTTTTCATTTCACCTTCTGGGTTTGTTTGGATTTGTTTTCTTCACAACTCTCATGCAGGTGGCACATTGACAGATCCCCATCATCAAGTATGCTTCAGAGAGCTGTCCTGGCTCTAAGTATGAGCTTCTCCTTGTTCCAGTGCCTCTCTGAAAAAGAACAGGAAGAAAAAGAAAACTGTTACTAATAATCATCTAGGCTGACCTTTCCATTTTCTTGGTATACTACATTCTCAGGGGTGTGTTCATCAGAAGAACAAACTCTCAGTCCCAAAGGAAAAGTCATTACAGCAGTGGAGACAGAGTGAGTCATGTGGGCATCTCCAGCCTGATGTGAGATGGATTAATTCCTGCAACATGCAGCAACTGCTGCTGACGCTTGGGCTCGTACGGATGTGTAAAGTGAATTTGGCTGCTGTATAGTGATTTACTTTGTACACTTACTAATTTCTGTGACAGCCAGGCACCAGCATATTGATTAGGTCCCTTGAGTGGTACATAAGCAACACAATAAAGGGGAAGGAGGAGATGTTCACTCCTTTTGGTCAGGTGATCTTTCTCCAAGAGGAGACCACTCACTTTCCACAGGATAACTTGTAGGAGGAAGAGGTAAGAACCTGGCATCAGCTACCAGACCTGACCAAAAGTTAAATAGAAATAAAGCTGTTGAAATAACAAACATCCTTCCTATGAGGGACACACACAAAGAGTGTCTCCTTCAAGAATAGATGCAAGCCTTCTGGGCATGTTCCCACTGTGAATGATTTGCTCATGTCTTTGCTTGAGCACAAACTCACAGACCATTTAACCATGTTTCCTGAACTTTGTTCTGGCATCCCCACTTGCCATCACTGATTGTTCCAGGAATCACTCTGGGAACAGGATGACAGCGAGCCAATTTGCAGAGAAGCCAGAGCCCCCTCCTGCAGGACAGGGTGTTGGGTGAGCCTCACTGAAATACCAGTGCTGTCTGCCAGGACCATGCTCTTTCTTGCTGCCTTCCAGCAGAAAGGCTGGATCTGGGATGCTGCTCCTCTTCTGCTTCAGGAGAGTCAAATGGTTTGATTTAAGGCCACATCCCAAGACTAGGGGTAGCAAAAGGTACAAAAAAGTGAGCTGTTTAGACCTCTGTGTTCAGCTCCTAACCTGTCAAAGCTGTCTTGCCGAGTAAGCAATAGAAACACTCCAAGGTTTCATATAAGATATGACCTTTTGGGTGGCTAAAGAGGGAAGAGGGTCACTACAGCCCGTTTAACAGATCTGTCCTTCTGCTGACACAGGCTTGCAGGAGATTTTGAGAGAAATTTGTATTAAGAAGACATCTAACTTGTAAGAACACACCAAAAGGAGAAAATTAGATTTTGGTGAGAACCAAGCAAGCTGTTTGCAGAAGAAAGGCTACAGTACAGATAACCGGTTGGAAAGCTCCAACTCCAGCGTGCAGGATGTGTGGCCAGGCCCCAGAGAGCATTAGTCATAGTGTAAGTGAATGTTCAGAGCTGGCCGGAGATGAGTATAAAATCCAGTATGACAAAGTTGGCAGTACTGTACACAGAGCGTGCTGCCAGAGAGGGAACATTACCACAAACGGCATCAGCTCTCTGAGCCAGGTAAACTGATGGCAACTGAGGAGGCAAAGTTGTTGTAAGAAGGCAGATGTGGTGCCACCAGAGGACAGGAGGAAGAGAGACATTTCCCTCATTACCTTCTCCACTGGATGATGGCATTAGTAGAAAATAACAAGAAGCCACTGTCAAACAAGTGTCTGGCAGGAAGCGGTGAAGAACTGGGGCATGAGAATGGTTCATGTCTCAGTGGCACATCGTACTTCTAGGGGGATGGGGTGTTTGATAAAAGAGTTCTGCAGCGGTGCTCGAAGTGGACACGAGCTCTGCCAGGGACCAGGGCTCTTTCGTCTCACTGCAGCATTCCCACCCCATCCCAGAGGCTGGGATGTCACCTCAGCTCCTGACCTGGACCCGTCTTTGGGGCGCTAGCCTCATCGAGGCCGAGGTGCGGTATCAAACCAGCCACGGTTACAACGGTTTCGGGTGCTGGAGATGGGAACTGCTGACCGACGACTCTCCCGTGCCGCGTCCGCAGGGATGGGCTAGCCGGTGTCTTCCCCGCAGGGCAGAACCGAGGAGGGGGAGCCGGCAGAGCCTCATCAGCCCCCGGGGCGCGGCGGGACACCGGCACCTTCACCCGGCGGGGGCAGGAGAGGTGACGGTGGCCTTATCGTTCTTCCCCCCTCCCCACGTCGCCCCGCCAACAGCGGGAGGCTGCGGCGGGGGCCGCTTTCCAGAGAATACGGTAAACTGTCCGCATCACGTGTGGCCGCCGGCCGCGGCGCGGGGGACCGGCCGAGGGGAGGGGCGGGACGGGACACCGCTCTCCGCAGCCCCGGCGGAGCGGGGACACTTTAAGAGGCCGCCGGGCGCCGCCGTCTTGCCCCGCCTGGCCCGGCGGAGAGCATGCCCGCGGCACGATAAGCGCCGGCAGCTCCGGTACCATGGGGCTGTGCTACAGCCTCCGTTCCCGCCTGGCCGCCGCGCACTCCTCCGCGCCCTACGGTAGCCGCGGCGGCGAGGCGGACATCCCCGCCTGCGCGGCGGCGGGGGAACACGGGGACCCGCAGGTGCGGCACCGGCTGCGGCAGGACCTGGTGGCCAAGGAGCGGGCGGACAAGAAGCGGAGCAAGAGCATCGACAAGACGCTGAAGGCGGAGAAGCGGGAGTACAAGCAGACGCACCGGCTGCTGCTGCTGGGTGAGCCAGGGTGGGCGCGGCGCGGGCCGGCAGGTGCGGGGCTGCCCGGAAGCCGTGGTCGGTACCGCTGCCGGCGGCCCCGTGGCGGAGTGGGCGGCGGGGGCGGGGCGCTCACGTGCGCGGCCGCGCCTCGGGCTCCGCCGCCGGCTCGGGAGTGGGGATCGGTGGGACCGCGCTCCCGCGCCACCGCTTCTGCAGGGGCTTGGGGCTGGATGGGGGCGCGGCTGTGGCGGTGCTTGCAGCTAGCCCAGGGGATGCGACAGCTCTTCTCATCCATCCCCCACAGAGGTACCTGCTTGGTCCTCACAGAGGTGCTGTGCCCCTGTTCTCCTCCCCGCGGTTGGCTGTTGGCGTACAGTCACTCGCTGGGACTGCAGAAGGAGAGCTTAGAGTGCGATTTTTCTGTGAGGCGAAAGGCTCACTTTGTTTTTTGCGGTTGCCTTCTACGCCTCCCAGAATACACCCTGGGGAAGTTCTGCCTCTGAGGCTGAGGCTTGTTTAGTTCACCGCTGCCTTGCTCCAGCACCTGCTGACTGCATGGGGCAGCCTCTCTCTGCCTCTGGGCTCTGCCAAGGTGCTTCGGCAGATGTGGCACTGTGCTCCCTTCCCTCCCTAAAGGGGAGCCCTTTAGAAAAGCACCTTCTCTTTGTCTACTTGTGTTGTGTGATGTGTAAGCTTTACGGTGTGTCACCCAATGTAAACGGTTATAGACAGTAATTTATTGGCTTTCGGGTAAGTCAAAGGAGTTTGGAAATGTTTCTACTGCCAGTTCCCCCAGCACACTGCAGGTGAGGCACAGATTGTCCTGCACGAGTGGATTGCTTAACTCTGAACATCTTGCAATCATAGGGAGTAGTTTCAAATGTCCACAAAGAACTTCAGAGGCTCCTACTCCATCAGGTGTGCCTGGTCCCCATGTGATAAATCGCAAGATTTGGTCCTGATCTTTTCTATATGTGTTTGTAGCCTGTAATTGAGGAGCTGAACTTTAAGGAGCTTTAGAAAACAATATTGGACATAGTTTTCTGAGTCTTAGTGGTAAAATGTTGTTGGATTTTTTTTCTACAATTACAGCTTCTTCTGATGTGGTCGTTGCTGTATTGCTGTAAATCTGTTGATAAAGGTGTACTTTCTTCTTATGAGACAGGACTTGAGCAACACTTGTGTAAAGACTGAAGCCTGTATGCTGTGCCTGTGCTAGTAAGGAATCACACCTCTAACCAATGTGACTTTCCTTTCAAGCACAGACTACACTGTAGTGTATTACAGTTGCGGGTTGGGGTTTCTTGTAAAGTATATTTTGAGTTTGTTCTGTGGCAAAGAACTTCTTGAAGGAAGAGCTGTGAAAGTTGGGGTTTTTTTTCTTCATAGATTAAATAATTATGGAGGAAAAAAAAACCCCACCCTAAACCAACCCAGTAGGGTTAGTTTGGATGTCAGTCTGCAAGATTTAAGTAATTTAGGCTATCTGGTAGGCTTCTGTATTTGCAGTAGGCAAATATTTTAGTTGCCTGTTTTTCAATATTGCTTTGACATGTTGCACCACAGAACTGTTTTTTTTTGCAGAAATTACATGAAACATTAAGTGAGTTAAACGTATTTTAGCAGTTTAAAATCATCCATGGTGAAGCCAACAGAGAGAATGTTCTTTGTCAAAATACGGATTTATAAATCTGATAGATATGAGTCAGTGTTATGCTGGCAGCAGTTTATTATATTTCAGCCTGGACTTGAATAGCAGGAAGTCACTTTTTGGCCCTCTTATAACTTAGGGATGCCTAAGAGACCTATTTCCCTGCTCTTCGTACAAAGACTGTCAATTTTCCTGTTGGATTCCTTCCCTTGCTGTCCCCAAGTCCAGGTGACATTTAACATATGGCTGCAATAGTTCATATGCTTTGAAGTGCTCCAAAGCTGCATTGCGAATCCAGAGTGTTTGTAGCACGTGCTTGGCTGTAAGGAAGGCAGCGAGGGCAGAGGCACAAATGCCTGTACCCACCTGTGTTCTGATGGTGTGGTGTCTCTGTAATGTATCTCACAGCTGTAAGCTCTGATCTGTTAGAGTACTACTCAGATGAGTTCCCTTTAGCACAGCTGATACTTAAGTCCCCATGTTGCAGTTCCTTTCTTGGAAGAAGTTGCTCACTTTGTTGAAGTGCTCAGGGATGCGCAGTGCATGGGTGTAGTTACTTTGTAGATACTTGTACACCCTGTTACTTGAGCTGAGATCTCTTTCATAATTTTTTTTCAGTCCTTTTTTTCATCACCACAGGTGTATAAAGTGAATTCCCAATTCTTGAAAATTCTCCTATTTTCAGTAGAGAAAAGATCTCATGTCTGCTCTATTTTTGAAGCCATAATCTGACTTTAGTTGCAGGAGAGTAGTGTTTTCCTTTGTTTTTGTGATAGGAAAATGCACAATGAGATGTAATCTCCTTGGATTTTGTTTAAAGTACTGTACAAGTCACAACTCTGAGATTACAATCATTGTTATGTTGGCAATGTAATATGAGTTCAGGGTTGCTACTGGGTATTGGAGGATGAATTTTTTTGTTGTTGTTCAGTGCATGGTGATTGTTTTCTGTTTGAGAACTATCCTGGCTCTGAAACTAAGTGTATGCTTATGGGGGGAAAGGATCTTAAACTTTGCCAGAAAACAATTCTGTTTTGTGTGCTTTCTAACTGGTGACCATAATGTGAGTCATCTTCTATCTGTTTTTAAAAGACTTCAAAGAAGAGCACAATTTAAGTCGAATTGTAATCTTACAACAAATATATGGAAACAGCGATTGTTTTCCTGTCTGAAGGGTTTTAATGTTGTTGTTAAGTTAGTATTTTCCAACAAAACTCCACTCTGTCCAAAACTCATCTCTGCTGGTGTGTGTGTTACTTTACCATGACCTTCCTTCCTCTTCTACGATCTGGTTTGCTCTAAGTGAGTGAACTTGGGCTCATCTCCTCTCTGTGCTTTGGAAATCTTTGTGTACTTAGTTTTTTTGCTCTCAGGCTGAACACTTACCTGCGCAAAAAGTACTTGTAGCTTATTGCTATATTGAAAAGGAAATGGTGGATATCAGTATATCAAGATAGATATATGCACTTGTCATCTTAGATATTTTTATTAAACTATAATATATTAAATAATAGCCTTTCTGAATCTTACCTACAGCAATGCTTAAGTAAAAGGGTTTCTAACAGAAATATTTATATTGGTACAAATATGAATACAGGGCATGCAAATTTGAAGTTTTTATAGGGGGAATATATTATACAGGAAGAAAAACATACGTTCAAAAGCTAGGAAATATCACCATGAAGACTAACCACAGTCACTCTCTCTGTGCATGCTGCGTGGTAAGCTCCTCCATACCATGTAATTAAAGACTGTCTTGTATGGTTTACATTGTATTTTTTTTCCTCAGGGCTGGTACTTCATTCAGGGCACAAGATGGATGTTGTGCAGTGAATGAGCAGCTATTCAATATTCTTATCCTCCTCATACAATGTGTCACCCTGTGCCCTATTTACGACACACCATCCATACCCTGTACTGAATAAAGAGCTGTTGAACTCTTCATGGGCTTTTCTGTAGTGCTGATTACTGCAGGGACTGAATGCTTCATAAATGTCAGTGCATGGCACTGCTGTGAAATGAGGTGGTATCATTCTCCTTCTTTTGTGGATGCTGGAGAGGGAAATGCCACCAAAGACCAAAGCTAAAATTGTCCAAAGCTACCACTGATCTTAGATGGTCTTTGTTTAATGCTCATGTTTCCCCATAGTGCTCAACTTTTTTTTTTTTAGCACCTCATGTGTAGAGCATGGTTGTGAACACTTAGCACTTTGCAGCACACGCTCTAGATACTCTGAAGTGCAGCCCAGAGAGCAAGAGGCACAGATGGATGTCTGCTGTGGAAGAAGTATGCTGCACAGCAAAACAAAGCTGGTCTGGTTCTCTGGGACAGCATTTAGTGGCAAATCCACAAGATACCCTTTCTCTTGATGTGATTCCATATCTTACTTGCTTACAGGGGGTGGTTGCTTCTCTTGAGGATCAGCTGGGTGGGGAGGACACCCTATTACAAAGACAAGCATGTGATTAAGCACTTGATGAAATAGCATCTTACAGGGGCTTGTGCCTGCTGGCAATAGTTTCATTCTCTTGCCACCAATTTAGATTTTATGCCCAATACATTATGGTTTGGAAAAGAAGGCATACACCCCGTAAAAAAGCTTATGACCCTTATTAGAAGAGTGCGTGAAAGACATACGGAACAGAATATATTAAAAATGTAGTAGGAACATTTATCCCAGTGCTTCCAAATTCTTGAGAACAAGATTTTTGATACTAAACATTTTATACCAAGGTGGTATTTAACTTCCCCTTTTAGAAAAGCAGGAATAGGGAAAAAAATATTCTGGACTCAATCCTAGGGGCTGCTTTCAATGAAGTGCCTCATGAGGGACTGCTCCTCTGAACAACCTGCCCCCTGCAGACCACAGCAGCAGCTCACAGGGCAGCAGTACCCAGTTGTTCTCCAAATGGATTGTCATTAGTGGTGGAGGAACTACAATATTTTCCAATGGAGCTCCCAGTAACTACCAGACACTGGGAGTACACTTGGACATGGGAACCTCTGTGGTTTCCCTCTGCCCGGTACTTTTCCAGTGCAGACATGATGATTCTGCTGTGGACACCAGGAGGTGGTATGATAACGACAGGTTTTCCTTTACAATGAAGAGCCTCTGCAACTCAAGTCCTGCTCGATTCCCACTGCTTTATACAAAATGTACTCTATAGCATAGTGTGCTGTCTCTTCAGTTGGTAAACAGAGATGATCTGGGCCTGGAGCATCTTCACCCTGAACAAAAACACTTGGAAAGCTTTGCAGAATTTAATGAGGCTTTACCCAGTATCTAATCAGTGCTGTCTCCAGCTCTTCAGCATTGACATCTCTATTCCTTAGATCCTTTTGCAAGATGGCTTCTCTTCTGCTCTCATTTTTAAATTTCACAGAAAGGAAACAGGCAAGCTACTCATCATACCCCGGTTTGCTTATTTTTTTTTCTTTGTTTTGGTTCGCCTCAGACAGACACATGGTGTGGAGAGCTTCAGCCAGCATATTTGAAATTTGGCAAAGTCTGAGCTGCTTCAAATGGTCTGGCAAAGGAAGGTGTCAGAAAACCTACAGCAGTACTGCTATAAAAGGGCTACTTATGATGAAGGGCTGCTACTGGATGGCATACTGCATTGGTGCTGGGACAATGCTCTCTGTATAGAAATCCAAACTGCAAAATTACTGCTTTCGCAGTTTCAGCTCATGCTGAAGGGATGCTCTGTGCATATATAAGCATGAATTTTTGTGGGAAGGGGGTGAGGAATCTGGGGAATCCCCTGATCCTTTGGACCAACCATGGCTCTGTGGTCACACAGCAGCATGGATGTACATCACCTCTGCCCTTCCCCAGCATACATACAGTGTCCGTGTTAGTGGTAATCTGTATTTGTACTTATTAAATGCCTGGTGGGATAATTATCCCTCACTCTAGAGAGGCTGCATTCATGTCTAGCTATAGGCCTAATTTCAGTGTTATCAAAGACTTTTTTTTTTTTTTTTTTAAGATAAAACTCCATCCCATTGGTGCTCTTTTTGTCTATTACTTTTTAGCTGTTTGTTCCATCTCTCTTATTCTGAAGGAAGGTAGCAACTTTTTCTTTCCACAGGTAGAAAGCATGGCTGTGGCACCTATTGGCATCTGTAACAGAGGGCCAATTAATTGATGTAAGACACTATTTTTAAAAAAATAATATTGTTTATTAATTTTGATACTTAAACTCTCACCACCCCTGACCACTAATTCCAATAATAATTAGGTTCTTCTGCAACGGTCATGGAAAGCATTACATAAATGAATAACTGGATCTAGAACAAGTAACTAGCAATATATTAACATGTAAAGCCAATTGAACTGGAAGAAAAGGTTCTTGCAGTCACTATGCCACTTGTGGTTACTTATACTGCTTGTACACTAGATGGACTCAGGAAGCTCCTTTCTGCTTAGTGCAGAAGGCAGTAGGTGAATTACAAGGGGCTTTAAGAATTTACTCACAAAATATTCGTTCCCGACTCATGGGGCTAGATACAGCTTCAGAAAGTGCCGAGATGCTTTCAGGGAATTCTGTTGATGTTGCCTGATGAGACTTCTGATTCTTCCCAGGCTTTACAGACTGCTTGGGAAAGGGGGCAGATGATCTCTGACCTTATCCTGGCTCCTCTGGATGATCTGTGTGTCTTCAGGGCTTCCTGTCTTGGCAGGAGACTTTCAGGTGTAGGCAGGATGTCTTGTGATGTGCAGTCTCAGCATGGATGTCACACAGGCTATGCAGGCCTATTGTGTGGAGGCATTTGGTGCCAGTTCCTGGTAAAATTGAGGCAGACAGTTTCTAGGCAAACAAACTTGCTTATAGCTTAGCAAAGTATGATGCTATAAAGCAATGACAGCAGGCAGCAGCAGGCAAGCAAGCACAAATACAATGGCAGAGCACACTATGTTACCTGTTCATCTCTTTTATCAATGCAGCCTGAGACTAATGGGCCTTTGGACACAAAATAACCAATCAGAATGACAGTTAGCCAAGATTGAACATAATAGGTGAAGCCATAGCCTTGCTTCACCCAAATTTGGGGAAAACATATGCCTTGCACGATTCAGGTACAAGCCACAGGACGTAAACAGAAGCAAAACAAAGCCTCATCACTCATGCTTAGGTCTCACCCATGCTGTTACACTTTTTAACTAGTGGCTGCCATGGTAGGCTCAAATTGCTGCTGGTGTAAGCACAATAGGATTGGCAGAAGCTTTTCATCCAGTTGCTTGGTCAGCACCATCTGTTTCCAGAGGAAGCAAAATGTCTTGATTTCTTCTGTGCAACTGTTTTCTCCTTCCTGTAGTGAGACATCTCAAATTCAACTGTCTCCCATGCAAAGGTTTTCCTAGACCTGGCAGTGTCATAGTTGGGAGTAACTGATGGAAAGCACCATCAGTGAAGAAACAAGAGGATAACTGAAGCTGGTCTGGTGCTTCTTAACAAAAAAAATACTTGGGAAATAAAAACAATTAAAGAAACAGGGAGAGAGGAGGCCCAAGCACCTTAATATTATCTATATTTTAAACTTTGCTGCTGTAATAAAGTAGAGGCAAACATCTTCTGTCTGATTCATGAGGCACTTGTGAAGTTTTTGGAGCTGCTTACAAAACCATTGTTCAGATTCTCTCCACTTTCTCAGCACTTATCTCCAGTGTACATGCTGAAGCTGTGTTTCCTTTGTTGTGTGCATTAAAGGGGCATTTGGGGCAGCACAGGCAGGATTGGCTGGTGCCATCAATCCTAGCTTGACCAAAACCTGTGATGTCAGAAAAAAGGGATTAATAGTCATCCCAACAGAAATGTGCGTAGTTTCTTTATGACCATTTTGTGCTATGGATATCTGTACATCTCCATAAGGTATGCTCACGTTCTTTGAGGAAAAACCTTGAAGAGCATAGTTAGTTCTGAGTACATGCAGTTCTTTCCCAGCTCCCTTAAATTTGAGAGTATATTTATTCCCATTTTCACTGAATTTTCTTCTAATTGCTATAATTAAAAATGGCAACAGAAATGCCCTGGACTGAAAACAGCTCAGATAACTAGTCCTAAGAAAGCCTGGTTACCAGGCATGTAAATCTGTAGTGTTTTAGATATTTGGACCTGAAGCATTTGTCTCAAGAAGGGGATTTAAACTGTGGCTTATCTCATTGTTCCCCAGTCAATGAAGCATTTGAGGAACAAGCCACTGTATGCTTTTATAAATAGCTTGCCAAAGTTTTCTTCCTCTAATGTGTTTCCTCTGTAAAGAAAATCCACAGTATCTGTCTGACCAGCATTTTATAAGACTCACATGTCACTAAAAGGAAAAAAATAAACAACTTAATGAATATCTCTGCATTGAGGAATGTGGGATGGGTAGGGAGGCAGAGGGTGTTAAACAGATGTCAGAAGATCACTACTATTTATTTGTCCAGGGGAAGGAAATGGATGCTGAGGAGGATGGAGTGGTTCCTAAAAAGAAATAAGAGACAGTTTTACAATCTACAGTCTAGCTTTGTTTAGCCATTTCTCCTGTGTCTGCTGCAGTGTGTTGGAAGAGGTGGGCAGTGCTGAAATTCATGAGGAAACTTAGTTAAATTCTTATTCAAAGCTGGAGGAAGAGTTGGAGTGTGGGTTTCTCCAACTGAACGACTATTCCTTCTTTTCTCCATCTTAAGCACAATTAACTCTTCTAGCAAGGAAGGATTTGCACATAGAAAATATAGACAACACAGCAACAAAACCATCCTGCTGCTTCCTATTGCTCTGGTTCCCCTGGGCTGAGTCTGACCAGCAGGAAGATCTCTTAACAGGGAGATGCTGCTGCAGAAATGAGGCAGGGAAAAAAAGCACTTTATAGGGTCTGTGCTTCTCTTGGTGACACCCTCATCACACATTACACCACAGCCTCTTCCTCTTCCCTTCCCCACCCCCTACTGAACACAATTTTTAGTTTGTGGGCTATATTTGTTTGGTTTTTAATTTTTCCTGGTTGTTTTTTTTTGTGTGTGTTGAATTCTCAAGATTATTGGTTAGCTAGGAGGTTTACTGGAGCACTGGGGGATTTGTGGGTCTGAGACTTCACAAGAGGAGGAAACAGACACTGAGAAGCAGGACATGTTATTGTGAACTGAAAATCTGCATTCAGATCTTGTGTTTTTTATAAATACCAGCAAAAAAATGTCTGCTTAGCAGAAACATATGCATAAAGCACTCTCTTGATGCTTTCCTTGCCTTATCTCCACACAGGAAATTTACAGTTTGTTAGACCCAAATTTTCTCTGTTAATTAAAATCTTACAACAAATACTTCTTAGACTGTAATAACTGAAAAAAATTACTTTATTCTGTAGGCTTGATTCCTTAACACTGCTTGTGCTCTCATTTCAGCTTTCGTGAAGTTTAGTCTCTTGTCTGTTACATTTTCTGTGTTTAGGTGGCAAGTGATGCAAGTATTGATTTGCACTTCATAGAATCATTTTGGTTGGAAAAGACCTCTAAGATCATTGAAACCAATCATCAACATGACACCACCATGGCCATTAAATCCTGTCCTGAAGTGCATTGTCTACATGTTGGGTTTTTTAAAACACCTCCAGGGGTGGTGACTTCACCACCTTCCTATGCAGCCTGTTCCAATGCCTGACCACACTTTCAGTAAAGAATTTTTTTTTAATATCCAACCTGGACCTCGCCTGGTGCAACTTGAGGTTATTTCCTCTCATTCTATCACTTGTTAATAGGAAGAAGAGACCAACACTCATCTCATTCCAATCTCCTTTCAGGGAGTTATAGAGAGCAATAAGGTCTCCCCTGTGTCCCCTCTTTTCATGACTAAACAACCTCAGCTCTCTCAGCTGCTCCTTGTAAGACTTGTTCCCCAGGTTTTTCACTAGCTTTGTTGCTCTGCTCCAGACATGCCCCAACAACTCAATGTCCCTATCACGGTGGGGGATATTTCAGGTTTGGGGTTTTTTTTTAAGAATTTCAGATATTCATAAAGAAAATATTCCTTGTCTGTTTTCCCCAAAAAACTTCTAGGACATTTGAGTGCATAGTCCTTAAAGGTGCATACTGAAAAGCACAACGTGCACTGCTGTTGCGTGTTTGGGTAGCAGATCGGTGAGAAGTGTTACACTTCATTCTTGGCCTTTGGATCAAGCCAGGAGCTTCACCCTTGCAAAATCCTCAGCAATCCTGGTGATTTCATGGGATACTTCACAGGAATGAGGACAGTGTCAACTGTCTTATCTGAAGTGAGAACACTGAATCACCGATGTGCTGTTGTCCCATCAGCAGAGGGACAGCACTCCATACTTGGACAAAGTAAGGGCGACACATTGTTAAATCCTGCATAATCCACTTTGGTACAGAAACAGCCAACGTAGCTTGAGGACCACTGTTAACTTAAAACTCTTTCTGCTATAAAATAATGCTCTATTAGGTTTGAAAATGTATTGCTTCTAGTAGAGTTCTAAGCAGAAAGTAAATACTGCAGAGATATTTACCATTCAGGCTTATTTTGGGAGGGGGATGAGGAAAGGCCTGATATGTGGTCAAGTATATAACTAGTAGTTTAAAATATTATTTGGAATATAAACTTCCTTGTCTGAAGACCAGCTTTATGCACAAAGTCAAAAAGCACAAGAAGCAGTTCTCCTGCTGGCCTCCATAAGTATACCTTAATGCTGCTGAATCCTGGAAATTATGCAGGGCATGCTTTTCAAATGTTGATTTTGACTTCTTGCCTGGGACCAAGTGTAAAGTCTTTCCAAGGAAATACTTAGAAGACTTGCAATGAAACCCAAAAGCTGCTGCCAAACCTTAGTTTTTAGAAAGGGAGTGGGGGGCAATCCAGCCTGTTAAAAACTTCCAGTTGTTTGTAATTAAATTGATTTCTTCTGTGTGCAACAAACATATACTTAGAAAAATATCATTTTACATAATACTTATGTGGTTTACTGCTGCTTTTCGGCTGCTAAAAATCAAGCAGTAGGTCTTCTATTTTAGTCTGGGAAGGTTACTGGAAGCTGGGAAGCCAGGACTGGTGCAGCTGTGCCACCACAGTGGCACATATCCAGTGGTGACACACAAATGAAACCAGGGAATCCTTTTCTCATCATGAAGCATCCTTCCCACCTCTAACTAGTTGAAGTTTGTTTTGGATTGACAGGGATGGGAATGAAGAGGAGATAAAAATACCCTGTCCACACATCCCTCCTTGCCAGCACCAGCACCACTCATGGCTTTGGTGGAAGCCAAGGGATTGCAGGAACTTCTCATCGTGCTGCTTGCCTCTTTGAGTGTTGGCAAGGAGACAGAAACACTAAACCCTCACAACTCTCCCCACGCTGAGGTTGGTCTGCCACAGTTCATTCAGGATTGTTTCAAGTCCACTGCCGTCATTCATCTGGAGGATGGGGTGTGTGAGGTGGAAACAGCAGCAGCTCTCCCTGACAGCTGCTTCTCTTCCTAGTTGGCATTCAGGAGATGCCCCTGAGGCAGAAGGAACTGGTAGGTCTGTCAAAGCACGGATAACTCCTTGCTAGGGAACAAAGAAGCCAAAGTTTGAAGGAGATTTTCTACCCTCTTGTGCAGGGAAGTGATGCCACCGAGTTGAGTAATGCAACCGATACCTTACACCTCTGCCTGTGTCCTGGAGAAGGGAGTCAGTTCAGGCTCCAGAGTCCGTCTTATCTGCAGTCACCTCCAGTTTTGTTGTTTTTGTGTTTAATGCCAAAGATCAAATTCTGTTTGTGTATACACGTGTTTGTAAGGCCACAGAAGTGCCATCAACAGTTTTCAGTGTAGGAACCTTGATTTTTGTAAAGCAAAGTACCCTAAAGATCTCTGATGTTCAGTTAATGAAGTTGCTTGTTATAAACCCCTTTATTCTTTTGTGTACTGATGTGCAGACGTAGCCATAAGAAGGAGCTCAAAGAAGCAGAAGACTGCTCCCACCAGTGATGAACAAAATGTTTCAGAGCCCTGCCCCCAATGTGTGTGACTTTCCTGCCTGGCAGCACTAGCTAAGCAGGGGACAGCCTGAGTCTATCCAGGAGTTAAATTTTGTATTTACCCTTGGCAAGGAAAGGATTTTTTTTTTCTGGCTGACATGAAAAAAAAAAGTCTTTTTTTTTACTAGTTAGGTTCCAGGGGCCTTTGGGTGCTGTGAAAGAATAGACACAAGGCATGGGCAGAGCAGAGCAGCAGCTGAGAGATATTATCTAATAAGGGACACAAGAAAAACGATGAAGCCTTGCAGAGCAGATTTGTTAGGATTTGAGATGAAAATCCCTGTTGGTTGCTGAGATTATCCCCCAGCATATGGCAGGGAATGTAACAGAGATGTAGAATTAGCTGCTAATGATCTGAACACCTCTTGAAAACAGATGTTTGTAGTCCTGTACAACTGCATGGGGTTTGATTCGGCCAAAATCTGGATTACCCCACAGGAGGTTTGGCGTGGTATTTCAGCTGATCTCACCCAGCACAGATCATCTCTTTCTTAGGAGTAACACTGAAGTACCTTTATGTGAAATTGGAATTGGGAATTCCAGTTTGCTTTCTGTGCTCCATCTTCTTGTCCCAGTTGGTTTGCCTGCAGGATGTCAGATCTGGCAGAAAAATAGGTTAATGTTTCTGAACCTCTACAACTGACAGGGTGCTTTTTAGACTTTTTATTTTTAAAAATGCCCTATAAGAACCTCTTTAGCTGCTTCCCTCTGGACTCTCAGTCCATTTTATAGCTGCTTCGTTCAGAGCTTGCTCCCTTCCCTCCTGCTGTCATTGGTACAAAACTGGCATCTAATGAACTTCTTGTCCCTGCTGGGTTTGCTGTTGTCCTTTCTGTTGTTTTCTCTCAGAACTATCTCAGCTAAAGTGAGCATGTGCCTAATTTCCTTTCTGATGCCTTAAACTATACATCAGACCCTTTTGCGTCTCAGACAAGGGTTTTCTAATCATGGAGACTGCTGAATTCATTGATACCTCTCTTGCTTCCATGAAGCTTTTCTTGGTTACTGTCTACCACATGTGCCCAGGGCTGGCCAAGACTCATCACCCATGCATGGGCAAATACAACAGAATGGTTACATAGAAACAAAGAATTGTTTTGATTAATCTTTAAAGATTGAGTCCTGCCATTAACCCAACACTGCCAGGTTTCCCATCACGTAGTTTTGGTATGTCCTTAGAGCAGTTGTTCACAAATACTTGACTCATCCTCTCCATGGTTTAAGGCACTGAAGTATCTAACTGATGGATACAGTTTCTTCTAGGTTTCCTTTGGATTCTTTTATTCATCATTATTTAAGCAATCTGCTCTGATTAATGATCTAACTACGCTTATATTTCTTCACGTTTGAAATAATGTATCCTAAGGTCTCTTAATTTGCTTACCTTAATTTGCATTATTGGAAGATACCCTCTTGGAGATGGAAGCTTTTATTGTTCACAGAGGAAAAAAGTTTGTTAGCTGTCAATTCAGGTCATCTTTTTTCCATCCCCTCCTTCATGTTAAACTTCTTATTTGGACTTAATCTTTTACAGCAATAGCAAGACCTTAACCTCAACCTTTCTTTGTAAGTTAAATTTTTTTGACCTGGCGTCATCTTCATTACAAAGCTTCACACACTGCAGTACAATAATATTTTTCTTGTGGTGCAATGAACAGCACTGCAGAGCCTCTTCCAGATGGGGTCATTTTTTTTTTTTCTAAATTAGCAACAGTCTTAATAGATATTTTCTGTGGCTTCCAAACTATGTGGTATTGCTTGAACGAAAATGTAATTCCACTGAGAGATTTCAAGCCCAACTTCGGCTGGGCTTCCAGAAAGTGTTTTTTTCCAATGTATTTTCAGAGTCAAAACAAGCAAGCTAGAGCACTGTGTTAGGGTTTCAAAGCTGCAGAATCAGATTGAAAATATGGATGCTCTCTGGTATGTTTTTTGACACGGAACAGAATTTTCATGCAGGCTGGAAGGAAGTTGTGGAGAGGCTGCTGCGGGTCTCTTCTCACAGGTAAATAGTGACTGAATAAGAGGGAATGGCCTCAAGCTGCAATTGGGTAGGTTTAGACTGGACTTTAGGAAACATTTGTTTGCAGAAAGAGTGGTCAGGCATTGGAATGGGTTGCCCAGGTTGGTGGTTGACTCACCAACCCTGGATGTATTTAAAAGTCATTTGAATGTGGTGCTTCAGGATATGGTTTAAGGGTGAACTTTGCAGAGTAGGGATAATGGTGGGACTTGATGATCCTGGGGGTCTTTTCCAACCAGAATATTTCTGTGATTTCTGTCATTAATGTAAGGGTTCAACTATAACAAATGTATCTTGAGACGGGTGAAATATTTATTTGCATTGAAAGTGGAAGGCCTAGCTCTTTGCCACTCATAAACATATAGTTAACTTCCTACACTTTTAAATATAATCACCCGAGAATGCAGTTTTAATTTGGACAACTTGCTTCCAAGTCCAACAGAGTCATTTATTCCCTTGAAATTTCCTTGAAGGAAGTTTTAGCCATGCTGGACTAACATATGAACTCATCAGCAGTGGCTGCTTCAGCAAGACACAAGTGGACTCTCAGGAGCATTTGTTTGAGTTCTCCTTTGTCAGCAACATTCCATGACAAATGTGGGAAATGCAATATATCCGCTAGGATATATTACAAGCCTTAGGATCACAGGCATAGAGTAAGGATGCAGTTCTCAGTACAGATGGTTTTGCCTAAGTGAGTGGCAAGAATAGTGTCAGCCTGGCATGCCAGGAACCTGCAAGTGTTGGTAACTGCAGGAAAAGCTGGAATGGATATTGTACCACTGGTAGTTAGTGCAGTGCCTAGATGTATCAGCTCTGTGGTTTCTTGTGTAGGTTGGTGGTTGTTGTTTTGTTTTTTTATATCTCTAGACTTCAAACTATTTTTATTAATAAAAAAATAAGCTTTATTATTTAAAACAGTTACCATCAAATAAGTGGTTTTTATTATGCCAAATTGCTATTTGCTAATCTACACAGTGGTAAAACTTTATTTTGACTGCTGGAAAGCTCTTATTTAGTTTTCAGAGTATCACCTTCTAAATAATTGGATTTAATTTTTTTTTCCAGAGAAATTCCAAGGCGCCTAAAATCACTGGCACGGTCAATAGCTTAAATTTAAACCTTTGCTCTAAGTATTTTGAGGCTACAGGATCTGCCTACTGCTTTTGAGGTGGAGATTTTGCAGTTGGTCCCATATTTTTGTCTCTCTGTGTCTATCCTGGCAAATCTGTCTTGAGCCATCAGTACACTCAGGTGTTCTCTCTGTTAGGTAGGAATTTTAATGCCAAAACCAGAAGAGCTGTTCCAATTGTTAAAAATTTCACCAAGTGAAAGGCCCTGAACTGCCTTCAAGCCTTGCTCACCAGCATCACAACAGCTTTTGGGGATGGGCAGCTATCACCCAGTTGATGATTTACAGGCTGTGAACAGCCTGGTACAGGGTAGTGTGTTCCAGCTCAAGAGTGATGACAGAAAACACACTGGGCAAGACCTGATTCTGAGCAAGAATAGCTCTTTGTGCTCGTGCACTCAGAGTTGAGCACATTTTGTGTTGGAGCACAAAAATGGCTCATCCTTTCACGCTGGAAGCCTGAGATGATGTTGGAGCTATTGTGTTTCAGGAGAGAAAGTGGAATTTTTGTGCTAACACTGTGCCTGTGGGGTGGGAGGGATCCCTGCCAGCTCTCCATGGGAACAGAGCTGGGAGTGCATCCATTTCTTACATCTTTGGGGGTAGTTAGGTTCGGTTGAGCTGTCTTGTGAAGATGTTGCAAGAGTGCGTGTCTTGGTTGTTTTAGTTTATCCTCCATTTGCAACCCACTGTGCACAAAGAAGATCCTGCTTTGGTCACTTGGGGATGCAGCACTTTTCCAGCGCTTCCCAAAATTCCCTCCAGGAAAAGATTATGTTACATCTGACCCAGATGCTTATGGAAAACAAAATGTCTCAGCCCAGTGAGTTCATGGAGAGACCCTCACACACAGTAACCAATCACAGCAGTGAGGGCATTCTTAGGGGAAGAGGCTTTTCCTTGGGTTAACTCCAGCAAACAGCCAAATACTTGGGTTTTAATTAGTATGGGAGAGCCAAATGCTGGCTGGCCCTTTTTACAAGTTGGACCTTTCCATTTCTCAAGTGGGAGTGGTGTTCTCAGACCTCTAAAACCGCCAATAAATTTTCTCCTCCTGTTCTTTGATTAGGGATTTGTTTGTTGACACTTCAGTGGGTTGTAGCTGTAATGACAGAAGCCCTTGTGTCAACCAAGGCAGAGCTTCTTGCTGTTGATAGTTCCTGGCTTTGTCTCCACTTCCTGGATGTGGTCGGAAAAAGGTTTTAATGATCTTGTAAGTTATGAGTGGGAATAATTCTCAGTGCAAAAGTTAATTAAATGTTGGGGTTTTTATTTCTCCTACTGTCCCTTGTGCATATATCTGGACCAGACAGATGAACAGCAGTAGTGCTGTGCAGATCTCTTCATCAAGTATTTCTTCTAAGAGTTTGCCTGAAAAAAAGCAGAAGTGTAGGATGAAACAGAAAGCTCTGACTTGCTCAATAAACATTTAAGAAGTTATTTTTGGACATATTTTAAGATAACTTTTCAATGGAAAATAACTGGCTGAAGCCATCATAGTAGTGTTTCCAGTGAACTAAACGTGGCATGAAGTTCACGTTTACATTTCTTTTTATAGCTCAGAGGGTCTCATCTTTGGGGGGTTTTAATAGGTGCCAAATGTTCTCAGTATCTGTCAAGGTCAATTACAGATGAGATTTGTTTTGTTTTCGTGGAACAGGAAACATGAAGCATCTTATTGGAATTGGTCCTAGAAGGTTTGAACTTTGGAGATGTGTATGGGTTTTGTATGTCTTGGTAAAATGCTAAGTCTGATGCTCAGCAAATTACTATGCTGGCTGTTAACAGCAGATTCCAGCTGTGCCGGGTCTGCAGGAAGAGATATGAGATTGAAAGATTTCTAGTGATGCCAAATGGAGATCTCTTGGTAGGTAACTGATCGCAGGGAGCAGCTCGGCTGTCAGTCTGCCTGCCCTCTCCAGTCGAGCTCAGCCTTCTTGAGGGTTTTAGCAAGCCAAAACTCAGGGGTAAAATGTGCTGCTCTGGTTTCCAGCTATGAACACAGGAGATCAGTATCGTGTCACAAGCAGAAGAACTGTTAACATTGGACATGCAATGTTTGTTATTACTTTTTGTTAAAGCTAAACTCTTAACTAATCACAGAACAGTATAAAAGAAAGAATTCACTGATTTGCAGAGAAGGCACCGAGTTACTTTGTGCTCTATTCCTTTTTGTGTGTTATTTTTTTCTTGAAAAACATTAATTTTAGTGCATTTTTATTTGTCTACTGTCCCTTTATTGACTTTGTCCCTGCATTTTTACACTTGTAGATGATTTTGGCCATGTAAGCAGCAGTCCTTGCACTAATGTATTGACTGATGCTGTAGTTGTCTCTAACCTTTGTCAAAATAGTCTGTATATTTTAGGATGTGTTGTCCAACACGTTTGCGTTAAGATATTTCTGCTTTCTCTAGATTAAGGTCAAGCATTTTCTGAAACACAGCCAAGGACGTTTTAAATATTAAATTCGTATGGACAGACAACTGTTGAATGAGACAATGGGGAGATACAGTTCTCTCAGGAATATAAAAAAATTTGTGAAAGCTCTTGTCAGTATTCACTGGTTCCTTTACTCTTTCTCTGTGCAGCAGCAGTATTCATAAATTCAAATGTTAAATTCTCCGTTTTCTTCCCCCAGTAGATTTTGAGACAGCCATGTAATTAATGAACTCCTGCACTGAAAGATATTGATCATACCATTCAAAACTGAGAAAAATAGCAAAATGCAAAAGTTCTGTGATTAAAAAAATGATGTCATCAAATGCAACATGGCACTGACAGAAATCCTGAACAGTGTTTTCTCAGACTGGCAAGCTATAGCTTAAGTCAAAAAAAGTCTGCTTTTTCTCCACTTTATTTCACACCAAAGCAGGGGAAAAAAAAGGGGGGATGACTTAATTCAGGAAAAGCAGAAAAATTACTGTAACCCGTGGGGACTGTAGGTGTCCATGACACCACACTGGAGGTAAATGTAGACTTGGGGTAGAATCTGAAGAAAGAAATCACTGATATGGGTGGACTTTGGACCTGGCATTGAGCATCCCAGACTGCTCCTCAGCATCCTGCAGGACCTGTCTCCAGGAAGAAGGAAGGTGTGAAAGATGCAGTGGAGCATATAGCAGGTAGAAAGTGGAGGAAGGATGTGAGTTTATTTGTGAGGACCAAGAAGCCTTTGCAGGGAGGATGCTATTAAAGGCCAGGGAAAATAAAGCAAAACAGTGTCATCTGTCTGCCCATAAAGGTCAACAGCGACTCATGATCTCCCTTAAGAGAAAGTGGTGTTTGCATCTTCAACCCTAATCTTTTTTGTTTTTAATTCCATGAACAGATAGGATTTTTCACACCACCTCCTTTCACCCAGAGCAAATAAATTACACTGGAAAAAAATAATAATTCTGAATTAAAATGTTTTCTTGTCCTCCTGCCACTTTTATCAATTTGTGCAGATATTTGAAAGGATAACTGGGTGCCAACCTTGAAAGTGAAATGTTAGTCCTAGCTTCTGCTCCTTGTTTACCAAAACAGTGGGGCCACTGTGTAACAACAACAGTGTAAGTAAATGTCAACAGGGGTCACTGATGTTTTAACAGAAGACTTTAATTCATAATAACACCAAGTAGAGGCTTTTAGGGTGAGTTAATTTTATTGCAGCAGCGCCCTCAAGTGCTGCGACACTTAAAGGTCTGATGGTGTCTCTCCCACAGGACACTGGGGGGTTGTTGGCTGGGGCTTGATTCTTTAGCCTGATCAGTCCACTAAGAGCATATACATTACTTTGGTGCAGTTTTGAGTGCTCATGTAAATCTATGAGCATGAAGACCACGAAGAGAAGTGTGTGTGCTGGTTTTGCAGTTTCTTTTTTAATTGCTGTGTGGCAAGAAAAGTGTCGTCAGGACCAGTGTCTTTGGAAATGATGGTTCAGGGAGTCCTGGGCAGGGGAGCTTTCAGGTCAGTGATAAGCCAGGTCCTGCAGGATACCTGTTTGTAGTTGGGGATGTTTGGTGCCAGCAGAGCCCAGTGCATAGCTTTGTAAACTGCTCTTCAGCTCCCATTGCCCTTTTTAAATATAAGTTGTTGAGATAATGGAACATACATTTTTTTCTGGTGTCACTCATTACCTTAATGAAGAATTTGTCTGGATTTACATCTGGTGTTCGTTTGGTACTGGGATAACCATATCTGGTAGGCTGTGGATCATTACACTACTTTTAATGGTACACATTGAATGGACATAACTATAGCTGTATAAATCTGTGCTGGTCTACTAGGAATCTTACACCATCCTAAAACATACCTACTATGGTTGTGCAAGAAGCCTGTAGCCCCTGGACGGTGGCTTCCCAGCGGAGTTCCAGCTGTCCCTGAGATAGTTGCTGGAGAGAGCCAGTTTGCAAGTCTGCTCTTCAACTCCTGAGCAGTAAAGCCACAGTCACCTTCAAAATTGCAGCGTCTGTTTTAGCTGTCTGACAAAGCTGCCTCTGATTTCCTCCGTTCTCTAGAATTCCCATCTGCTAAACTCTCCACCTCTTGTCTCCCAGCATGTATGATCAAAGCAGGTCAGGTCAAATGTGTTCAAAGGCAGAATCGATGAGTGATTCTGGTGTGTCTGGAGAAGTGAATTTAGCCTGAGAGAATGATTCCATGGGAGTAATGCAATCATAGCACCCAGTATAATTACCTGTATCCACAAAATGAACGTTTTAGGCACTGCTGAGAACAGAAGGCATCACTTACAACACTCCCTGGTAAAAACAATGCCCTTTCCTCCTAATTCTTAAGGAATATTTTATAATAGATAGGGTACTTCAAAGCCTCTCTTTTATATTCCTTGCATATACTATTCAAATGTGTATTTTATAGTGTCCTTTTGTGTGGGTTTCTCTGCATCCAGAGGGAATAGCAATTGCAATAGCGATAGCAATCTGTGGAATGAAGAATTGCAACATTTGGGCCATACCCACTCTTAGTATTTGAGTCTTGAATGAGCATTTCTAGAACAAAACAGAAAGAAAATAAGAGGTCAGAGGGAAGAAACTTTAGAAATCATTCAGTTGTTTAACTCCTGAGAAAAATAAAATAGTGAGACATCTTTAAAATAAACAAACATAAAGGTCAGTGGCCATCTGGAGATCCAGTAGCCCAGGATCACTTGTGCCATGCAGTTTTGCTGCGGAGGACACCCACTAACTTAACACCTTGTATTGCAATATTGCAGGGGCAGCTTTCTGTGTACCCTTTGTACTTGCTCTGCCATGGCACTCTGAAAAATAGGAGGGTGGGGCTGGGGGGGGGTGAGGGGGGAAAAAGTGCCACTTAGTGAATATATGGCAGATCTCCAAGAGGAACACGACTAGAGAGTTTGGTTTTGCTAACAGAAGAGGGGGCTAAAGCTGCGAGGACTGAGGGTGGGTTTCAGATTTTCACAGGATAAGAAAAGGAGACTGAAAATGGGAGAGAGCCAGGGAACTGAAAGAGCAGCAGAAAAGACTGAGCAGGTTTGCAAGCCTGTGTGGCTGGGAAGCAGCTGAAATTAGAGATTTACCTAGGGCTCAGTTTGAGGAGTGGGCTGGGAGTGAGAGGAGCTCCTGGCAGGATGGGACGAAGAAGGAGCTGACTTGGCAAAGCAAGGAGTGCAGGAATACCAGGGAGGCTGTGACCCAGGAGCCTACACAGCTGGGATAAGGACCTACTGGCTCAGGGTGCTCCCTGCCAAAATAACCCTTTTGAGACGTGTTCAAAGGACAGATGTCAGCACTAGAAAAGGTTGTTGCATTTTGTAGCTGCTCAACCCAGCTGCATCCTCTTGGGTAAAATATTGTCTGTGAGCCCAGGGGCCATGCCTCTCCAGCTCTGGGTATGGCCAGCACTGTTCTCTGGTTATGGTTTTCACTCTAGTCTTTACGTCAGCAATGGGTTATTATTCGCAGCTCAGCTGAGGGGGTGGGGGGGGGGGAAGTTCCTTGAGCTATACTTCACCTTAATAATACCAATTGCTGTAAGGTTGGTACACCAGCATTTATTCCTAGCGTGGGTGAAGTTGTATTTCTTTGTCTTCCTTCCACTTTTGGAGCCTGGGGAGCATAATGCTTCTGTGGCAAATTCGGGCTATACAAGCCTTGTTAGAAAGTACTCCCAGCCCTTGGGCTGAGCTCTCTCTTGCTCTGACAAATACTTTTGTACAGCAACTACTACAGGATAAGTTTCTCATGGCAGTTTTGTCCTCATCTGGCAAGATGCTTGCATCTTCCTATGTCTTCAAGATGCACGTTCAACTGACATTCTGCAGCAGCTGAATGAAGAGATTAAAAAAAAAAAAAGGTTTCTTGCAAACATAGAGATAGCTACATGTCAGTGAAGAAGTTTCCAATTCCCTGCTTTAAAGCATCTCGCCCCAGAAAGGCATGTGCAGAACCACCACTGCATTCTCCTCATATTAGTGACTTTCAAGATCATGTTTTTCAGTGATTTGCTTTTAGTTTTCCTGAAAGCAGCTCAAAAATGGCACTTTCTTGCTAATGTCAGATCATGGGGGGTGGTTAGCATACCACCAGCAGGCAGCTAAAAGCTGGTGGAAACTAGTAGAAATCGGTATATCATCATAAAAATTTTATCATGCATATGATGAGCACAGCCCTAAGAAAAGTCTGACCAGCTTGCTGCATGTCTGTTTTGGTGATAATGTGAAGTTTTGGAAAGGCACTGGTACACATAGACACTTTTTGTTCCTGTATAAACAAAGGGAGGGAAGTGAGTGTATACGTGGTAGAGCTATGGAGGGAAAACAGAGCCTGAAAACTCTTCTGCAGACAAGACATGAGGTGATGTGACTTCCCACTGAGAAGCCAAAATCAAGAAGAGTATCAAAAAAGCAACTGAAATGGGGCTGTTAGGAGGAATAAATGTAGGTAATGCTGTTGCCAACTGTTACAGTATTTTTTTTCTCTGGATCCCATCACAGCTAGTACTTTTTTCCTCAGCTACAATCCATGGAGCACTGGCACTGAACTTCTGCTGTCGGTCCAAACAAACCACATTTTCTTGCTCTTAAGAGTACTGAGAAATATTACAAGTGTACCCAAAAGACTTGTAACTGGAAGGTACATTTTCCTTTAAAGTCTCATAACTTTGGGAGGATTTGACCCTTTATTTCTAAATGACTGGGAATTGCACATTTGTGATTAGCTGCGCTAAAATGCTGTTGTTTGCCGGGGTAGCTTTATGTTGCTGCTACTCAGTGATGCCTAAACGGTCATCCTGCCTCTGAACCAGTAGTAAGAGAGTGAGGTGAGGAAACTTGTGCTTCCAGGAGAGGAAATCTTAAAACAAAGTGCATTGCTTTTAGATAGGAGGTGGCATTATTGTGGCACCTTTCCCAAAACAGGAAGGTGTGGCTTCCACTGAACCGAGTGCTGAGCCATGCCCTTGGGACTTTGTTTTAGTCTCGCAGCTTGTTCTGCTGCACACGCAGTTCCTGAGTCCTGCACAGGTGCTAATGGAAATTTTTACCATCAAATTCAGAAGGTGTTAGCAAAGGAATAAATCCCACACCGGTAAAATCTCCTGTGTGAATAATTACTGCAGATAACACTGTGTATTTGTGTCTGCCAGTTGTGGTGCCACTTGTAGACTGACTTATTGCTGACTCTGGCACTACCCTTGAGCCAGCTCCAGATCCTCTCCATCCTCAAACCCAAGAACCATGTGTAGAATTGTCTGGAGTCAAACTAGAAGCTGTTTCCAGCATAATTTCTAGAGCCATCTCTAAAGCCACATTTAGGTTCATTTCCAGTGTCCACCTCTGTATGCAGCTCTGAAGTCACTTCCAGAGCAACCTTCAGACCTGTGCCTGGTACTGGGTTTGCAGTTGCTCCCACCCCTCCTTATGGCCCCAAGCTGCACCAGAGAAGGTTTTTAGGCTGGGTATTAGGAAAAAAAAAAAAATAATTGGAAGGGTTTTCAGGCATTGGAACAGGCTGCCCAGGGAGGTGGTTGAGTCACCATCCCTGGATGTGTTTAGAATCCCTGTAGATGTGGTGCTTGATGATATGACAGTGGTGGACTTGGTAGAGTAGGGTTAATGGTTGGACTCCATGATCTCAAAGGTCTTTTCCAACCTAAATGATTCTATGATTCTAAGATGAATTCACGTGTTGATCACATATGCAGCCAAGCTGGAGCTGCCTCTGGAGCCCCCTCTTTGCTGTATGCCAGGAGAGGTCCTGCCCTGCCCTGGGGCTGCCTGCCAGTCCCCGACCACCTCCGTTTCCCGGCCGCCTCCCTAATTGTACATTTGTCAAGCGTGCCAAGAATGGCATGGGGCAGCCCACATGGGTTGTTGCCCTTTTTCTTTCTGTCTTTCCCCCCCCCCCCGTCCTTTATCCTGCTCTCCCCTGGCAGCAGCAATGTTTCAATGTGTTCTTTGTGGGAGCAGAGCTGTCTGAGCCCTTTAAGCGGGAGATGAGCTCAGGTAGAAGGAACGCAAAGAGCTCCTTTCATCGGCCAGGGCCCCGCCAGCGGCTTCGGGGCATGTCCGGCCAGTTATAAATGGATCATGTGTTGCTATTTTTAGCCAAGAGAGGATTGTAAATATAAAAGGGTATAAAGTGCAAAACTTAGCAACAGTGGCGTTTGTTTGCTTTTGCCTTCTCTTTTTTTTTTTTTCCCTTCTCTCCCCCCTTCCCTCCCCGTTGGCAGGAATGTGTTTGGAGAGAAATGAAGGTAGAGCAGCAGATCTGCTGGGTGATCGCCTTTGGACTTTGCACCGCCTGCGACTTGTAGATGTATATAATGTATCTCTCTCTCTTTCTCTCTCCATACAAAGGAGGGGCGGGAGGAAGGAGTGCAGGCTTTTTTTTTTTTTGTGAGGCTGTTTAAAGAAATCCGAAAGTGCAGCCTGACATACAGTGCAAGCGCTGGAGGGGAAAGCAAGGGGAACAGAGGGGGCCGCGGCGGGGGGGACCGGAGGAGGGAGTGGGGGGTGATGGGGAGGAGCGGAGCCCTGCCTGCATGGGGACAGAGTTCAGCAAATGGAAAACACTGACATGGGTAAAAATAGTAACAGCAGGGTTAAAAATAGCATCTGGTGAAATAAATGTGCAGTAACTTCTGAAACCCTCTTGGGAACTTTTCCTTTCTGATCCGCTTCTGCCCTGCACCCTGTTCCTTCTCCTGCAAGAACTCTCAAAGCAAACCCTTCTGCAGACTGAAAACATTAAAGCGGCACCCTGCATACTGCAGAGGATGAGCTTTGGTTACTTTTTTACTTTTTAATGGATTTTTTTGTTTGTTTGTTTGTCTGCTGAAACTTTGCGCCAGAGAGGGGGAACAAATTCCTCTTTTGCTGAGCCTGTCACATAGTCCTGGGACAGACCAGTTGGAAAGCCTTTGGGGTTGTTTCTCCCTTTTTTTTCCCCCTTCTTTTTCACCTTTTTGGTGGTGTGTGTGGGGGGGTTTTGTTTGTTTGGGGTTTTTTTTGTTCAGGTTTTTTTGGTGTGTGTTGGTGGTTTTTTGTGGTGTCTTTCTGTTTGGTTGGTTGTGGTTTGTTTTTTTTTTATGGTGGTGTTCTTACCTTGATTTTTAAGACCCTTTTGTTGCTTCTTGGAGTGTAGACTTCAGTCTGGCTGTCCAGCTCTGGCCCCTCAGCCCTGGCAGCAGCAAGCACAGATGGATGACAAAGTCCCCACAGATGTCCACAGCTGTGGCTGAAGGACAGTGGCCAGCCCAGGGTGTTGGGGAGCACCGGGGCTCCCTGACGATGAGAAGGTGCAGACTTTTCTCCAGGGTACTGTGGGACGGCAAGAGGATGGAGCAGCGAACTGGGCAATAGGCTGAGGACGAAGAGACCTTGGGTAGCTTGTTCTGTGGGGCAAAGGGTTGATTGGTGCCTTCTTTTGGTGGGGCTGAAGGTGGTGACGGCTCTGGGTATGATGGTGGCCCTGGGAGGGGGTCAGGAAGGAGGAGATTCTGCTGATGTGGGATGGGCAGGGGTACAGGGAAGCTGCTTAGGAGAGCTTGCAGAAATGCCCTGAGAGATCATTCTGCAGCTCTGGCTCTAAACTTGGCTTGTTTTGACTGGACTAGATAACTGAGGCAGAAACAATTGTTGTGACAGGCAGGCAGACCTGGTTCCTGGAGCTGCCCCACCGCAGGGTAGGGACAAACAGAAGGTTCTGTAGTTCAGAGCAATTACAGGTGGTTGGTTTTTGGTCGGTTTTTTGTTTTGTTTTTGTTTCTCAACTAAGCAGCTGAAGCTTTCCACCTGGCTTTTTATTACCCAGGTTAAGGCACAAGGTGTTTCAGGAGTGCATTTTGTAATGTCTTCTCTCTGGTTACTTATCTTACTGGCTTTGGATGGAGGAAGTTCCCTGGCAGGGCTGGCAGCTGGACCTGGTACAGCCCCATGCTTTGTGCCCAGCTTCCCCTGCACTCTGAGCAGAGTTGCACAGAATGACCTGCCCTGCCCGTGGAACCCTGTTTGTGTGATCCTTGACTAATAAACATGAAAAACAAACAGGATAAATGAGATTATGCGAGTTTCTGTGTCGAGACATCACTGATGCATCTGGAAATGATTAGTTTGAAATGCAGGTTGATGTCTCACCCTTTTTTTCAGGTCCAGTGTTAGTCTCCAAGGCGGTTGGAAGTGCTTCTGCCATGGCTGGAGGTGAAGGGGAGGGCATTTTATCTGGCAAAGTGAGAAAGGAGGCAAATGTCCTTAATTGTATTTAGCAAGCTAAGCCCTGAGCATTTAATTACTTTGAGCTTTTTTATTTAGTTATTTTGGGTTTGGGTTTGTTGTTGGTTGGGGTTTTTTTTGTTTTGGATTTTTTTTTTTAGGATTGGACATTCCAAAGCTTGTTTCTAGAGATCATTTTAAATTAGTTTTGATGATTAAATATATTTCATATGAAGCTTGTCTAAAACCTTTAACCAGTGTATTTTTTTGAAAGCACAAATATGCTTTCATTTGATAGAATAGCTAAAAAACCCCAACCTCTTGCATTTGAGCAAAGCTGGTTTGTTTTACATTAGGTTGTTCAAATCCTTCTAATTTGATCATTTCATATTTGATTCAGCACATAAAAATGATGCAGAAACTCCTGTTATGAATCTAAACTGAACATTCATTTTCTTATCAAAATATTATTATAGAAAAATATTAGTCATTCTTCTTGGCATAGTAAGTAAAGAAACATGTGGATGTGTTAATTTATTCCAGACCCAGCAAAAAGGGATAGTTTATATAAGTAAAATAAATAATTCTCAATTATTTAATAATTGGATCACTTTAACAATAGTTGA
The DNA here is from genome assembly GCA_013396835.1 of Psilopogon haemacephalus. Taxonomy (NCBI): domain Eukaryota; kingdom Metazoa; phylum Chordata; class Aves; order Piciformes; family Megalaimidae; genus Psilopogon; species Psilopogon haemacephalus. The sequence goes on from VWZI01011650.1 coordinate 822,549, forward strand.
CTAATAGTCAGATGTCTGAAATACATCTTGCCCATTTTCTATTCTTTAGGGAATTTAACACTTAAAGAGTGTTTTTTCCAGGAATTGTAATTTTAAAATTGTTACCTTTTTACATACTTAGTATTTGTTGCCCTCCATAATTTATTAAGTCAGAACTAGGAGAAAGCATCTCAAATATAGTTAAAATTAATCCCATGGTAGTCTACACAGAAATTAAACTGAGATGATAAATCTTATGTTTTAGAAGTTTAGGATGAGTGTGCACAAGACAGAGTTTTTTTAAAAAGGGTATTATTTTACCATTTAGCATAGGTAAAAAAGGTTTTGATTCCAGGAATGGTGATGAATTTGTTAGTGATTTATTGTTTCTGACTGTGTTAATGGATTGTTGAATTATTTATATATGCCCAGTTCCAGATTGCGTTGGTGATACAGGAGTGAAAGAAAAGTGAAGAAATATTCTCACTACTGTAGTATAAATGTGTCTACTCACAGCATCTGAAATTCATGCACTTCTTGCATATAGCTCTGCTAACTTGTTAGCTGTTGTTAGTGCTGCCTTTCCAGTTACTTTGTGCCTGTTCATTAACTGCTTTGACATTTTGTGATGTTTTGAGAATGCAGGTGGCATGTCTCTTCATGTTGCTAATTGATAACAGCCAGCTAAGATTAACTCATAGGATTACGTTGGTTTAGATAACAGAATTCCACAAATGTATTTTTGCATTTGCCTGAGCTTTAAAGAAGTCAATCCTGGGATTGTTGTTTGTAAGTAATAAAAATTAACCACCCTCCTGCTGATGGTACGATGGTGAGGATATTGCTCACAGAGTGCAAACATGCACAGTAAGTGCTTAAACACTCATGGGTATCTTTATTACCCTCTGAAGTAATAAAAAAATATTCATGCACTTTAGATTCTGATACTTATATAACTTATTTGAAACTTAAATACAGTTTATATAACATTTTAATAATATGTTTGATACAGAGAATATACTTACATGGTTTAATAATATGTTTGATACAGAGAATATACTTACAGAGTTTTGAGAATATGTAAAGTTACATTGTCCAATAATTATTGGTAAGAGAGAATATCTCTGGGAGGTCAGAGCTGAGGTCTTGCAGTCCTCACTCAGATTTATTTTTACAAAAGTTGAATTTTTGGATGCATGGTAGGGAATTCAATTTTGTTCTCTATAGAAACTTAACAGAATTACATTTTGTTAGAAAAAGCTAGGACAGCAATTGGAAAGCCAAAAATCTTTAAAAAAAAAAAAAAAAAAAAAGGGAGCAAAAGTTTCTAAAAGCTGTGCCCTTGTGCNACATTTTTCTTATTGTGTGTTATCACAGTAAAGACATAAAGGAGGGTGTTAAATGAAGCTTTTTGCCACTTTATATTTTTCTTTGGAACCTGTCCCCCCTCCCCTTACACTGAAAGCACTGAGTACCAGAGGGCATGAATAAAATGTGTTAATTTAAATTATTTGATAGTATGTTTCTTCCTCATATTTACCTATTTATCCATAGATTAATAAAATAAATATAGTGAGTATTTTTTATAATTTGGATGTAGCTTTTTTAATTGAGAGATGGTCCTAAATACTAAATAGTATCACATGATTTTCAGGTTGCTATGTTTAATTTTCTCAGTGTGTTGCTACAAACTCAGTGCTGAAAGGCATGGAAATGCATGAAACTGCTTTACATGTATTTGCAGATTATTCTGTACATTTGTGCTGAAAGTGCTAAAAGAGGCAGTTTTGTCCTAAATGTGAACTGTAAACTGTAGCGTTGAGCATGCAAACACAGCATCTGTATTTAAAGGAAAAGTCAGGGAATTTGGTAGGAGTTACCATGATTAGAAATTTAGAAACCTTAAATGATGAGAGAAAGTAGTACCAAATAATTCGGGTTTTAACTTAAAAAAAAACCAAACAAACAAACAACTAAACTCAGTGAAAATAGGTTTTTCAGCACTTTTCTAGATATTAAAAAATGAGCACAAGGAAAACTGATATTCTGAGAAGCTGTAACATGGCATTTCTAAATAAAAGGAGTGCAGTTAAGGAACGCTAATTAAGACATTTGTTACTGATCCTTAGTTTGTTTGGTTTTGGTCTTCCCCTCTCTCCCCTCTTATGGGAAGTTAGTTAATTAAAACAAGGTAAATGCTGAGGGTCTTTGGTAAGAGAACAGGAACTTTACTCTTGACACAATTCAAATAGTAAACTCCACCAAATAGTGCCTTCAAGCAGGAGACTCACAGCTCTCTGGAACAGCCTCTGCCTGAGCTCACTGGAGATCTGCTTGCGCTTTCCCAACTCCTGCATTTCTCGTTCCTGTCTGCAATAGCAGCAGAAGACATTTGAACTGCTCCTTATTAAAAGGGGGCACATTAGTTAATCAGGATGCCACAGTGGATGAGGAAATATATGACTACTTTAGCAATTATTTTGATTATCTGTAACTATCTGGCAATACTAGACCTGCTAAACTCTGGTCATCTTGTCCTTTTCTAATTTATTTGACTGTTATTTTTAATCATATTTTCTCGAGTGAGAAATGTAGGGAAAAAGAGGCTTGGCAAAAGAACCTCAGTATTTACTTGCTCTTTGCATATTTGGGAAGGATTCCCTTTGAAATACTCCTAAGGCTTTAGAAAACTGGAAGGGAAAAAAGAAGCTTATTACATTAAAACCACTGATGCAATTAACATTTCCTAAAGTGACGCAAGACTTTCAGTTACCTAAAGAGTTTGTTTCCGAAACTGAGAGAGATTACCACTAAATTTTTAATTTCTTCTGTCAGATTGTGCTGAGTTACCACTTTTAATTGTTGAAGTCCTCACCCATGCTCACTAGCTCCAGGCTGTAACCCCTGCTGCACACCTGGTGGGGTGGGTGGGGAGCTGCCAGTGGGTCTTCTTCCCACAGGACAACCCCCAACTCTGTCCCCACCCTGGGGCAGATGTGAAACCTACAGAATGTAAAATGTGTGTCAGGAAGTTTGAAAGTCATGTCTGACCGAATTACTTGATTTTAACAACTTTAAAAAAACCACCACTATGTAGTAGGATTGTGATTAATAGTGATTAATATGATGTGATTAATAGTCCTTGCCCAGCTTTTTTTTTTTTTTCCTTTTTCTTTTTTCTTTTTTATTTTCTCTTTTTTTTCCCCCTTTTCCCCTTCCTCCCCTCTTGGTCGTTTTGTGGTTTTTTTGTTTTGTTTTTTCCCTCTGCAAATCGCTCACAGTCAGAAGTACACAGCCAGGTATCCAGCACATAACACTGGTATCTTAAAAGAAATCACCTCTCAAAGGTCTCTCCCTTAGGCAGCATATAGCTGCCAAAATAGACTCCTGCCGAGTATCAAAGGGCATCCCCTGCAAGGAAGCGAGGTTTCTCCCAGCAGTTTTGACAGAGCAGCTGTCTGGCATAACCAGAGCTGCAGCTGGATAGTCCCAGCCCTGCTCATCCTGCTTTTTTTTTTTTGTAAGTAGTTTATAAATACACACTGCTGCTCATACAGTTACCCGGCACCAGGATTTTGTGAGCAGTTTGATTTGAGTCAAAAGTACTGAACGCAGTGCGCGTTACAAAACCCACGGCAGAAACTGTTCCCAGGGAGAGCTTTGCAGCTGCAGGCAGTGGCCCTGGCTGCGCTGCCGCGGTCGCTGGCACTGGTTTCTCTCTGCTTTCTATACATTCAAAACAATGGAATATTCCCAAAAAGCACCGACAGCTGCTGCCAGCGGTTCAGAGGGAGCCCCTGATCCTGGGCTTTTGCCCTCCACGGAGGCTCCGCAGCCACGAGCTGTGCAGCAACGTGCTTGCTCAAATGGTTTCAGGCAGCCCGAGGGAGCCGTCTGTTAGCAGTGGTTCCACAAACAGCCACTCTTAGGGTTGTCTCCATCACACACGGACGTTAAAACTTGGCCCAACGGGGTCACTCCACCCAATGCTGCAGGCTCCAGCAGAGCTCCCAAGCCCAATAGGCCTCTGAAGGGAATAAAACCCAAGCCCACGGGATGATGTAGATGCAAAGATTTCACTGTCAACCTTGCTGCTTTAGGCACGAAAGTAATGGATGTACAACTGCAATCTGAGACACAAAGATTGGGGGGAAAAAATTAACTTTATGAATTGAGTCAGGCTGGCAAGTGAACCCTGCACAGGAATACTGTGGGTACTGACTTCTTGCAAAGCAGTGACACCCTAGACCACTGAAGGGAGCACCTTGCTGAGCCCAGCCAAAGTGGCAAGCAGGCTCCAGCTCCTCTCCTTGCACTGCCTGGGGAGCGGGCCGACGCTGGTACAACAGTGGTGGGTCAGCCTTCCCTTATATGGGAAAACCCTGCTCTAATTTTCAAAGCTATGTGTTGTGGCAGCGCTGAATACGGGGATTTTATAAGCAAAATGAATGCTTGTTATGCTCCTTTGTATACCGGTATCTGCAACGCTGTTGTGGTCGCTGCTGTGAGGCATGCTTGCAGCTTTTGCACAGGCAGAGTCTCAGCGCTTGCCCACCTATTTAGGATTTTCTAGGTGAGGTGTGAAGCAGGGATACATCATGGAGGAAAGGGTGATGCTGAGATGCTCTAGAAAAACAAATGACCAGAGAGCCTCATATACAGGATAGTTTGCATTGGAAACTTAGTGAGATAGCCAATAGAAGGATATGTGGATGAGCATTGCAACAGTGATTGTGCTGGTTGAGAGGCATTATTTATTAATACGTATTATTTTGGTATTACTTGGATTTACACTGAGCTCATCCCTATGCTAATCTGAGTGCTTTACTCTTATCCAAGCCACTGCAGGCTGCCCATGCAGCAAATAGACAACCAGCCTGTCATTTCTGTAATTCTTGTAATCTAATTACTGCCTGCCAGAGCAGCGAGTAACTTCTGCTTAAAATCCATGATGTACTTAATGCCTTGATGCAGATGTCTGATCTGGAATAAGGATTGGCCAAAAACAACCTGAGGGCTTCTGAGTCTGTCAGGAGCCTGTACTGGGAGTGGAACCATGGGTGAATTTTTGCCTTGGTTGGTGTTCACCTGTGTGTGTGACTCTTAACTACACCAATTAAAAGGCTGAAGAAAATGGCAAGGAAACTACAGTGTCTACCTCCAGGACAAGGTAGCTGCTTTGTCCTGTGAATTGTGTGAACAAGACTTGTGCCCTGGCAGCCTGGGATGAGCACACCTCCCTTCCAGGCACAGCTTAGAATTTTGGGTGCTCTAAATCCACGCCTTTGGGGTTTTTTGTTTGTTTGCTTTTAAGGAAAAAATAGAACATTAATTATTATTTGTAAAGGGCTAGATTCTCACTGCAGAACAGCAGAAGTAAAGTTAAATCATACAGTACTTATTTTGCTTAAAATATTAAGCAAAGTTTGCTGCCATTGCCCTGCTGACCACTATGTTTGAGCCAGCAAGTGTTCAGAAGTACCTAATAATGCTGTTCGTGGCTTCTCTGGTGTTTCTCCATTGATTTGGGGTGGCAATAAAAACTGTCCATTGATGCAAGCCTAACTACTCCAGCAACAGAAGTGCCAGCATGAGCAGGATATGAATCAACATTTTTAAAAAATTAATTTGTTTAAAATTAGCCATTTTGCAGCCATTCAAAAAAAGAATCCAGGAATTAAACCCACCATGGCAATTCCCTGCATGGTCCAGCTCACTGCTGGTTATTCCCACCACATGCCCTGTTTTAGGGGCAGCACCTGTGAGAATGTGCCATTTTCTCAGCAGCTGGAGAGGAAAACATTGCAGGTACTTGCTGGCTGGAAAAGAAAGATGCAGCAAGCAGCAGCTAGTTGCAAAATAGCCGTTTTAAAGCAGAAGCTGCCTGGCTCTGCCAAAGCTGAAGGGCCAGCCCCAGAATGGAATGCTTATAAAAATAAGATGGTAACCATGCAGCAGAGAAGGAGTAGAGACCAGGAAGTTTCAGTGTTACATACAACATGATGCTCTGCTTGGAAAAATATTGTCACAATTATAGAGATATGGGCATGGATCCATAGTTGAAAGGCATAACCCAGTACCTATCATTAGGGTGATTTTAATCTCTCATTTCCAATTTTGTCTGTGGAAGAAACTCCTTCTGGCTTGAAAATTCTCATGTGAAATGTTGAGCCAAAGGAGATGTGTCTCATCTGGGGAAAAGCTTGAAGTAATTGGTAAAGGCTGGTTTTGAATTATACAGGCAGAGAAATGTGTCCTATACTATTTCAAAACATAACAGTATATTGATTTATTTAAAAATGTATAGGAGGATGGATTTATTTTACTTTAACCATGTTGATACTTATTTGATGGTTTAGATTTTCATCAAAATGAAAGTGCTCTGTTCATGCAACCTGATGGGGAAATAAAAATAAGAAAGCAACTTCAGAAAACATAAATGCTGTAGCTCTTAAGTTGACCTGAGCAACAGTGGGATATCTTAATTTTCAATACTTGAGACTTCTTGCAAGTCTGTGAAATCAATGCTTGCTGTAGATACGCAAGATCTAGTGTGAAATCTCTGACTTGGTGCTCATTCAGGAGTCACAGAGTTGCTTCACTAAGTCAACATGGGACAGACCTGGAGAGAGGAGGAGTGCTGGGCTAAATTTTCCTATTTGTGCTGCCAGCTGAGGAGATGCTAAGTTCTAGCACTTTTTCATGTTCAAAATTTATTGAAGAAGGTAGACAAAGTGAGCTAGAGAGAAAGTGTACTAGAAGTCCTGCGTGCCTAAAATCACAAATCTGGGAAAAAGTGCTTAATCACTGTTTAAGTACTCTGTCTTGCACTCTTGCTTTCTTTTCTTCTCCCCCACCCCTGAGCATCTGAATGACAACGTGGACACTGAATTTTCATCTTTATCCATTCAATGTTACTTCAACAAAAATTCGTTTTCTGGCTCTATCATGCAGATGTCACTGATAAACAGTGACTTAGTGTTTCTTCTTCTGAGCTGTCAACTTACAGGGAAGCTGTCCCTTCTTGTGATGGCAAGAAATCAGTAAGTTACAGACAATTGCTCTTCTTCTCGTTACAAACACATAACAGCCTTTGCAATCAGAGAAATGTGTTCACATCGTAACTTGCCTATGGAATATTAATCCAACAATGAATTTACTTCCATTGCTTTTTTGCTTTTATGTTACCACAGGAGGGACAAAGTGGGTATTTAGTTTCAGGACAGACAGTTTGTGTTCATTTGGGGAGTGTTCCATGTGCATTTTCCAGCATTTTGTGCATTGTCTTGAGCTTTCAACCCTCTTAGCCTAGTCTTCAGTGAAGTACATGCACCCAAAGTGAAATCACCCTATGTGCCAGTGCTTTGGTTGTTTCTTTTATGTTAAGCTCTATCAGTGTCCGTAAAAAATATTCTTCCCTTCTGCATAGGGTGTCTCTTATGCTGGAAGTTTTGCATACCAGGACTAGAAAGCACCAAGAGGAAACCCAGCTCTTGACTTCAGTATTTGGGTCTAACCCTTCTTTGCAGCCCCAATGTTTGATACACGTAGTGGTTTATTTCACAGACCTCCTCTGGTTCTGTTGTGAGAATTTTTCACTCCTGCTGCCTTCTTTTATATAAAATGCTTTGAAAACATTTTATTTGTTGTCAATGCCTTGGCAGGCATGATTCACTTTACCAGNCACTCTGTGAGCACTCAAAGGTGGTGCTTCTCTCAAAGATGCTGGTGTTTACTTAACAAGCAAGGCAAAACTGTTTAGAACCAGCAAGACCTTGGTCTAAGAAAAATAATTTAAGTAAACAAAGATATTTCTCTTTTGAAAGGAGGTAAATGTACCTATGTAAGGACATGATCCCTATGGAATCTGCCCCACCACAGAGTATAAATTTAAAAAATAACCCACTGTGGGTAAATGAAAAAAAAAAATCACGAGCTTTT
>VWZI01011650.1:830879-849607 GCA_013396835.1 Psilopogon haemacephalus
TTTTTTCAATTGTAGTCCATAAAACCAGAAGGAAAATGTCATAGCCTGACTGCATAGCCTGGTTTGTGTTGCTTGAAAACAGTTTGCTTCCCTTGACCGTGGTGGGAGTTTGGATAAACTTGGAGCAAAGGAGTATAACTTAAAATATAGGGTAGAGGATTGTCCCGCCTTTAAATTTGATAACCAATAAGCTTAAGTAACTTTGTAAGAAGTGTTTCAGAAGGAGCCTGAACAGTGGAGAGGACTGGCACTTTAATTTTAATAGATTACCATCATTTGTCTAGGCAGAAAATTTAATTCAATTCTGCATCAAGATTTATTTTTGGCTTATAAGGCTTAGTGCCTTTAGAAAACACCAGCCTTGATTTAAAGACTTTAAGATGTAATATAAATACTTTGAAATGTAGACAGTATGAAAGTATGTTATGTAAAAAAAGTAACAGAAAAATGTAATATCTGTGATACTATCAGCATGCCAGATATCATACCACCTGAAACTTCTTGGGAGGTTTTCTTACAGCTCTGTTAGCTCAGACCTGTTGTGGATAAACTTTTGCACATTTTTCGAGTCAGCAAGACTGCAGATAAGAATTTAGAGACTGTAAAGTAGTAAAGCTGCAAAGGAGAGACACTGAAGTTGGAGAAAAGGGACTCTGATATTTAGTTTCTTTTTCTTGGCATTATTTAGACTCCCAAATGACAACGTTTCTCGTTTTCTAACACAAAGGAGGCCTCACGCTGTTCAGGATCTGCTGTAAAGTTCTAGTACAGAGCATTCTGTATCCCAAACAATTTATCTAGTTCAATGATATTCTTGTTTCACAGCTACCGTTTATAGGCCTTAGTCTGATAGATGATATTTTTGGAAACCTCCCGTTTACCTAACAATAAAAGCCAGGACAGAATATTAGCTTCCATTTAGAGTTTCCTAAATTGTCTCCCATTAAATAAAAAACATTGTTTTGTGTTTTTTTTTATTAAACTTTCTTTTGCTTTGAAAAAGAAAGACTAAAAAAAGGGGAAAATGAAAAGGCTATATAAACAAATGCCAGGGTATTAAACCAGAAAATTTTCAAGTAAGTTAAGTAATCTGGGTGGGTTTTGTTTCAAGATTTACATCATAAAATGTAATTTTAATCACAGGAATGTAACTGATTTACAACATTTACTTCTAGCATTCACAGTACATGTGAGCAGGCCATTGTAACTTTTAGTGTGTGAACATCAGTCTCACATCTTAAATCTGAGCTATTGGGAGAGAGGCTGGGAGACTGGAGAGAGAATCAGATCAAAAAACCTTTTGACAAATTGACTTCCAGAAAATAACAATATGCTGGCTTCTGATTTTTTACTAGACTCAACTACCTGAAAGGAGCTTTATGCACATAATCAGTCGCAGTAGCACTTTCATTTCTGTCACAGATCTAAATAAATGAATTGGCCATCTGCAATTAATTCGCATTGTGCAAATAGTTTGAAGACTGAGTCGTCTGTCTTCTGAACAGAACAATCTATTTTTAGCTTTTCAAGCAAGCCTGTTTTGTGTTCTTTGTAGAGTCAGCGACATTCTTTCAATTTTTCAGCTTAATTAACACAAAAGAAATTGTAATCTGAGAAGGCAGCAGAAACAAGCACCCCGTGGAAACCATGAATTTGCAAGAAAGCAGAAGATGGCAGCTTTGCAAATGATAGCTGGCAAAAAAGAAAGAAAGAAAATAAAAGTTTGGAGCAGTTTGTGAGATTTTTGGCTGGATACTGTGTAGGCTAAATTTATACATACAGCTTGTTGATTTACAGTGAATGCCCACAGGTCTTGCAACTAATTTTAGATTCTTTATTCTGAAAATGATGAGGGCTACAAGAAGAACGTTTTTCACATGAGATCCCAGCTTTATTCACAACTTATGAATAAAGCAGATTTCTGTTAGTCACATACATACGTCTGGTCTGCACATGAACATTGGTGTGTCCTCCCTGGATGGTTGAGGGAACACTGAACCTTCTCTGGATAGACTCAGTGTGCTTACAGTTGTGGGTAAATCCTTATTTCAAGCTCAGATAGATTCATATGTATGTAATTTTTATTAGAATCCTGTCCTGACAACTGCAAAACTATCCCCATGCATCACAAGATGTATTCTGTACTGTATTAGCTAGAAGATTTGTAGCCATTGTTTGTGAAAAGGAAGGCACAGCTTACTGCTCAGAGAGATTTGAGTTAAAATGTTACTTCTAGGTATAAAAAAGGCAGTGAAAAGCTGAATAAACAGGATACCAACTGCAATCAGCGAAGGTTCAGAAATAGGACTTTGAAATAATGAGACTTCTGTGCCTGCTGGCAGGTGTTTCACTGTTTAGATACATTAGATATACAGCATTAGCACTTGCTGTGCGTTAATATTAGACTTGCATGTAAGCATGTAAGCTTTCAAATTAAATACCTTCCTGAATATTTGTTTGTGGGTGCTTGTTGGAAATACACAAACAGAAGGAGGAACAGCCACAGTCAGCCTCCCCTCTTTGAGTATAGGCAGAGAGCTGAAAAGCCTGAAGTTCAGCTTTAAAAACCCATGCTGGTACATCAGCAGCCCCACTCAGCTGGTGACCGTTGTGGCTCAGGGAGTTGGAATTTGTATTCCTGTAACAACTGGTGCAACTATAACCTTAAGCTTCTGATTCACTTGCATCATCTTTCAAAAAGAAAATGTAGATTCTAAGTTGTGTAACATGGAGCATTTAGAGGTATTTGGTTGCTTAAAATTACAGTGAAGTTCCTAATAGGATTCCTTTTCAAATAGTGTTGAAGGTACAGCAGATAGATCCAGCTTGAAGCCCTTTTGGAGATCTGCCTGCACCTTTAGATAGAAAGGTGCATTTTGAAATCTCTTCTGCAGGTGCTTTTGAAAATGATTCCCCAACCCAGCCATCCTGTCAACTTTATTTCGTTCCTTCCTATCAACTTTATTTGGTTCCTTCCCAGTACTTGTGTATGAAGTTTTATCACCACACATTGCAGAAAAAACCACACAGTGAGATTGTTTAACAAGCTGAACTTAGTTCCCAGAACTGTGAGTACGTTCAAGTGTATAAGATCGGAGTGGAAGCTGTGACTGACTTCCAATTAAACTGCAATTCTGAAGTTTGTTGCAGAAATGGCCTCCTGCAGGATGCCACCGACTTCTCTGTCTCTAACCGGTTTTGCAGCACCAGAGCCTCACCTCTCAAATGCTAAGGGAGATTCCTCTCACTGTCAAGGGCTTCTAAGACTGTATCCTCTTTTTCCTTCACTGTAGGAACAGGCTTTGTTTTCCATCTTTAAATGGAAAGTGTAGCTGAACTGTTGGGGAGAGGATGGGAAGGTCAATGTTCTTGCTAAGAAATGTGAAAGTTCCAAAGCTGTTGCAGGGCCCTTGTGAAGGACTTCAGAGGGTGTGTGCAATCAACTGGCAGTGAGGCTAAAAGTAAAACAGTAGTGGTGAGACAGTTGGTTTGCTCACCTAGAAACTTGGTAAACCCAAATACAGTAGCCTGTAACAGGCTTTTCACAAGCTATCTCATCCTTACAGTGCCAAATTTGATATGCAATTCTAACTACAGGGACTGTGAAAGCTGCTGATCAATGCTGAAAATTGGTGATGAATATTAAACACTACAAACAAATCAGTTTGCATGCTTTGGCATTAATTTTGGCTGTGAATTTGCCCCACATGATGCTTGAGGAGGCAGAGGAAGATTAATAATAAATGTAATCTTTTTCAGTATCTAATTGCAGGCAGAAGAAAGTAACAGGCACAGCTAATCAATGAACTGGGATTTAATTATTATTGGAGTTCTACTTGCAGAAGTTATCCTTTCTGGGCAATATGCAAGCATGCCTGTTGTGCTAAGGGCTAAATATACTAATGATATGTTCATAATAATTGCTTTGATTTTTATAAAGATTTGTGGTTATTCATTAAACAATTTCAGTGCATTAAACCTGACAAAATAGATTTCTGTGATCACTGTGCTCTTAAAGTTAAATTTTTGGGTCTTTGTTTAAGGAAAAGTAGATTTAACTCTTAAAGTATAGTTAAAAACAGTAACAAACCAGGAAATATGTCCTAAAGTATGTTTGTTTTAAGCTCTGTAAGAAAGTCTATTTAAGGAATCTTCTGTAAGGATATGAAGTCTGAAATACCTATTTAGTGTAACAGTTGTAAAATATGTGAGGTAGTCAATCATACTTTTGGCTTGTATACTCAGCCAGGTTACTTGCCAACATAAACAAAGAATTAAAGGCTTATTTTTCAGACATTTCATACAGAATCCAGTGTAAACCTTTCACTTAATCCCTAATATCCTAAATGTTAATTAAGTATTTCTGAAAGTAATAAGTCAAAACTGTCATTTATAAAGACAGCTTGATGGTATCTTCTACTTCACTCATTTTATTCTCATATTCTTGTCTCTTAAAACCAAAATATTTCAGTTTTTTAATGCAAAGCATAATCTCTTGATCATTTCTTTAAAAGTTTTACACTCAATATCTTTTCAGTTGGATGGCATCTGTAGACCATTGCACTGTTAAATAACTGTAAATATTCTTTGCTGCTGAATCATTCATGAGGACAGATCCAGCACGTGGACTGTAGGCACTGAGTGATCCAGTAAGTAGAGGGGCAAAGTACTCCATGCCCGTAAGGATGGAAAAGCATCGTTTAAGTAATTTGCTGTCCACGGCCCTTCTGCATACTCTTATCCCTGAAAATATCCTCCTCAATAGAAGCAAAGAGACATCTTAAACCTCTGTCTCCAACTGGAAACTAACCTTCTTGCACAAGTAGCTCTGCAACAGGCTTCTTCCCAGAGACAGCAGGTTCAGCAGTAGTGTTAAGGATCATGTAACAGGGAAATTGCAGCTAAACCTTGCAGACTGACCCGCTTTCTGTAAGGGGTGGCACTCCCCAAAGTGGTCTTTGCTATACTTCCCCAGCCACCAAAGAGGTCCTTGCTTTACTTGTGAGCCATCAAAGAGGTCCTTCAAGAATATTGCGAAGAGGTTTCAGTGCTTGGCAGCTTTGGGGTTTGTTTCATTTTTTTCACAGATGTTGTCTTGTTATGGTATCATATGTAAATATGAAGGTGGTCTTTATGTATCGTATTTAGGTACCTTCAGGAAGAACTCAATGTAATGCATCCGTTTGGCATAGATCACCTGCTCATCTAGGACATTGGACAAGTGGACCAATGATATATGTGCTTATAGTTTGTTCTGCGTGTCCACAGTGGCCCTTTGATCAGTTCATTTCAGAAAAAAAATCCCCGAAAGAGATGTATGGTATTGTTTGTTCAGTCGATGCTTCTTACTGTGCTGAGAGAATACTACTTGCTGATCTCCATCTGTGTGAGCTGCGTTAGAACGCAGATTAAGTACTCCAGCAGTAAGTAGCTGTGGTGCTTCACTATTCAGTCTGTAAATGGTTCTGACTCCAAGGCTCATTCCCTGTTCCACACTTCATAGGCCTCAGTAGGAGCTTCTTATTGTACTGTAAAGTTGTCCTCACCACTTTCATCTGACTTGCAAAAAGCAAGGAGAAACATCCATGTTCATGAAAAAGTCATAGAAGGGCCACCAATCTTTCCAGTGTCCCCTCCTGCCACCACTTTACAGCTGCTGAGTGCCAGAGTAAAACACAAAGATGCTTTTTCCACAGTAAACGCGGAGAGGCCACGTCGAGCTAAAGCCCTTGGTCTAAGCACCATGCAAATCCCAGGCGCAGAACTTGGAACTCAACTTCCTGTTCTCGCATTGAGGACTTCTCTGGTCTAATAATCAGAATTAAAGGGGCCTGGCCTTTAAAGGGAAGGAGGACCCTAAGTCTCTGTGGATTACGTTGATTTTGCCGGGAGCTGTGGCTGCTTGGCTGCCCTAGCTGCTGTAGTTGCATTTCACACTAGGCAAGATGGAGTTCTGGATGCATGATATGGTGGCTAAAGATCTATCTGCTTAGGACACTACTATTCTCGGCACGCATTTTCTTAAGTGTAGCAGAGTAACTTTCCACATCACAGCGAGAAGCCTTCGCAGTTCCTCGGCGTTGCTGCGCTGCTGCAAAGTCATCAGGCAGTAGAGGGAGCACAAGTTATGAGTCCCTTTTCCCAGCGCCATGGGACAGCAGCAGGAATTGTGTGTAAAAGGGCTAACAGAAATGGAAGAAATAGGAGTGGGAAATCCATGTTGGTTAGTAGTGGGCTGGAACTGGATGAAAGAGCTGGAGGGAACAGGTTAAATGCTTGAGTATGAGGGAATCAGGAGCTAAATGTGGCATCTTAATAGGCCATGTGGCAAGAGGCCAGAACCTGCTTCCAATATTGGGGTTTGAGCAGGATTAAAATCCAGGAGGGGACTTTTTTTGGGTTCTGTTTTTTACAGCAGTGGAATCTATGAAGTGACGTTTCAGTGATGTGGCATTCAAACCCAAATTCTCAACTTGTGGGACCTTAGGATCCAAGCTGCAACCCAGTGTCATTTCTTGAGTCTATCTGTACCAAGCATTTGATAACTATGAAATAGCTTGTGTGCAGCTGCAAAATGCAGTTAGGTGATCGTTGCCCTCTGGAAATGAAACACAACACTCTGACAACTGATGTGCATATCAAGTGTAGTGTGTGAAGTTAGCTTCCACTCCTGGTTCAGAAAAGGTGTAATTTTCTTATGCTCTACATTAGGCACGTTTACATTATGCAGTACCAGAGCTAGGATGAGTTGCTAAATACAAGATTTCTTAGGAAATGGCTGCATTAATGATGTTGTTATAACTGAGAATATAAATGAGAGGGACATTTGTATAACAAACTTTCCAATGTAAAAGCCAAAATCTGTTGGTTAGAAACACTCAGGAAGCTTTACCATTAAAAGATTACAACAATCAAGGGTTAGATGTTCCATTTGGAGAAACTACAGGGCAAGATGCAGAATCTACTGGGGTTTTTTCATCACTTCTAAAAAAGTGGAATGGCTTGAGCTGAAGTTAACTTTTTACAACTTAAGAAGATTATATGGTTCATGTAAAAATAATTCAAAGTGCTTAATTTTAAAAGTTTTTTTTTTAATAAGAAAACTTCAAAGAGGTTCATTTTAGAGTAGGATTTGAGTAATGTAGGTAAGATAGTTAAATATTCCCTCACTGAAATGCAGTTTGAAAAATAGACATTCATGGCACCTATACAAGTATTTCTATAGATCCTTATCTGTAAGAACAGCAACATATTTCTTTTTTTTTAATTAAAGATCATTATAATTGCTAATGTATGATTGTTTGGGGGCATATATGAGTCAAACTGTGGTTTTGAGAATGCAGTTTTTAAAAACACCTTAACCTTCACCAAATCCTTTGCCCTGTGTTGTAATGTCTGTGCTGAATTACAATGTATGCCCATGCTGGAGATGCCCTATGTACTTGCCAAGGAGAGGAGCACCTCCAAGAGGGCATATGAGAAAACAGGGAATCTTTCAGAATAACTCAGGAACCGAATTTTGTACTGCAGTGACCATTTTGCAGAGAAGCTGATGAGCAATTTGGGGAGGGAAGGGACAACCTTTGAAACCAAAGCGAAGGGGCAGAAGAGGAGTTCAATTTATTTATGGAAGAGACACTTTCTTGCAAAGAAGCAAAACTTTCTGGAGAGAGCAGAGGAAGACTCATTGCTGCTAGAAATGGCATAATCAGGCCAAGAGGTGAATTCAAAATTGTTTGTTCTTTGTGTGTGTGTATTTGTTATCTCTGTATTGGTTTGGTTTTTTTTTAGTGCTTTTGGGTTTTTGTGAGGCTTAGGTATCAATGATTAAGAGTCTATATTGCTTTCTTTCATAGTCCTGTCAGGATACTACTGGAAAACCAGAGTTTCTCATAGCCAGCAAACCCCTAGGGTAATGCACTGAAAGAACTGTCTCCAGAAAATTGTTCCATGTGAGTTGATGTGTCCAGATAGTGGCTTACACCATGGAGTGCTCTTCAGCTTGGGTCTTCAAAGCTAGTGATTCATTCATGATGTATATCTGTCTAGACATGAGAACTTGATGCAATAAAAAGGTTTCTTACTGAGGTATGAAGACACTGTAAGAATTACATAATTGTTACTAGGGCAGGAGGTCTCAAGTCATGGTAGATTATTACTGACATGTCTTGCCCCATGTTTTTCCCTGCCTGCAGACCAGTTTGGAGTGTTTGGATCCAACCAGTGAAAGTATGTGCTTCCACCACCTCCCACTTGAGTAGTTTGCTCTTCCTTACAGATTTGACATTGATGTAGCTATAAAGAGACCTTCCATAGGACACTCTTTGGGGGAGCTAGATCCTATGGTTCATTTTCTTAGCCAGTGAAAGTAGTGCTTCCATGCTTCACATCTCCTAGTGTGATCTCAATTTCAGCTCTCTGGAAATGGATATTCCTTTATTCATCCTTGGACAAGGAGTTTCTTAGCCTTTTAAATGTTACTCTTAAACAGTACTAAGAATGTGCATCTCACTGAAAGTTATCAATCTTGCAAATCTCTGCTGCACAGTTTGATCTTGTAGGCTGTGTGTCACTATGTACACCAGCTCTTCATGCCTTCTCTCTGATTAACTTTGCCAGTGTGAGCTGATGCAGTCTCTTTTGTAGATAGAAGTCCATTCCTCCCAGTCCCCTTTCTTCCCTCCAAGACAGAGTTAATTATTCTTCTTTCTAGGCTGAAAGCTGGGAGATGGTCAGTGCCGATAGCTCTGTCTCTGCTGTGTAGCCACCATCATTCAGCTGAGTAGAGTGTCTCTCCAGCAACATAAGTGCTTTGATCCGTCATGGAGGGTATGATACCAAATGCATGTTAACAAACCTTATCACCAAAATGAATACACAGACTAAAACAGGGTTATGATTTTCACTGAGAGTTATTTTTGGTGTGTCACAATTGCCATAGTCTCTTTTGCCTGCCAGAACTGTGAATTTATAAACTCCCTCACTAGTTTCCTCACTCAAGGAAAGCAAACCCAGGAAGCTTAAACTCCATTTTTCTTTCAAATTAATATTAATGGCAACTGTTACGAGGTACTTGCTCAGCTCTGTAATAATACACATGTCCATTCATGAGATGGTGCAGACAGAACAGAGGATTAGGAATACAGGACTGAGCACTGAATTAAAAAGGCAGCACAGGAACTTCAGACCCCAAAATACCCTCTGAAAGTTTGGCTTTATTTCATTCTGACAGCCAGGATTCTCCTTATAGCACCACGATATTCATAATAAAGAAATAAATTAAGTCCACCCCTTCCTGTATACTTCACAACACACAGCACTGTGCATGCTCAGCACATGTGTAGTTTTGATAAAGAGACATTATCGAGCCTGAAATCACTTTAAACAAAACAAATAATGTGGCTGCCCAGCGTTTCCTCTGGAAGTAGTTCCTTGGACAAATCATCCTTAATTCTCACATGTATGGAGTTAGTATATTATATCCCTCAGTAACACCAACTCGTAGAAAGATTTTTTCAGAATAAATGTACAGCTGTGTGTTTTATATATAGGGAGTGAAATGCAGCCATGCAGGAGGGCTCTGCCTTCAGCCTGGGATTGCTGGTGCCAGAAGGAACTCGGCACCTTCCAGATGCCCCGCAGCACAAGTCAAGCATTGGGGAACAGGTAGACACCCCAGGGATGCTGGCTGAAGGCAGGATGCATTAGTGGTCACTCTTCCTGTTTATGGGGCGGCAGAGAAGCTGCAGCTTAAAGGAGGCAGCAGTGGTGAAATCAGGGTAAATGCTGTTGAATCCCCAACCCCTTGCAGTATCTCTGAATCCTTGGCTGATCAGAGAGGGCAAGGTGGCTTTCCAGCAGTCATTCTGCTCACACAGCTACCATCCTACTGAGCAGAGGGGAGAGAGGATCTCCACACTCAGTATTGCCTTTGTCATTCACACTGGGCTTGTGGGGAGTTCATTTGCTCGGGACTGACACCTGGGAAGCCGGCAGCAGCTCCCAGGGCTGGTTCAGGTCCCCAGGGTTGGGTACGCTCCTCGACTCAGAACTGGCGGCTTAACCATGCCACTTGCTCTCTGTTTACGTATCATAGACTAAGCTGTAAAAACCCAATTGCTTCAGAAGTGAATAGGTCACTCTTATATGAGAGAGCTTGCACAGAGCAATGGAAATTTGGTATTGTAACACCAGAGAGCATAAAGCAAACCTGGAGGTGACCTGCAAAAGAACACAGCACCGGGTTTCTGCCCTGTTTGGTGCTTTGTGGTGTACAAAGAAAGATTGAGAAGTGTGCAGGCTTCCCCCCCCCCGCCCCCTATTTTCAAGTAAAAAGTATCTTTGTCTGGTGCTCTAAATGTAGCAAGCATGCTGATTCCAGCTTTCCTTGGTTTTGCTGGAGGGTCTGTGGGATAAGGACTCAACAGAATACTAGCAGCATTCTTAGCGTTTTCATCAGAGAAAAATAGTGTTAAATCTTGAACACAGCCTATTTTTTTCATCTGATGCTGCTGTGAATGTCTGAGTTAAAGAGGTGTTAAGAAAAGGAAGACAGACTATTGAAAAAAAAAACCCAACACTTCCTTTTTGAATAATTATTTTATGATGAAACATGTAGCAGAAGGGCTTAAAGGTCACCAGTGAGATCAGAGCCCCTCAGTTCTCGATACTGTGCAGACATGTGAGAAATAAATGGCTTACAACCTATATGAGAAAGGCTGATAAAAGATGGTTGGAAAAAGAGGCACAGAAAGGGGAAGCAGCTTGTCCAAGGACATGCACAGATCAGTGGCGGTGCTGGATCAAAGATCAGCAGTAGATCTGATCTCCTGGACCCTGATCCACTTTTGCTCATGTCTTCTCACAGAATCACAGGTTAGGGGCTGGAAGGAACCTCGGAAGGTTATCTAGTCCAACCCCCCTGCCAGAGGAGGATCACCTACAGCAGATCTCAGTGGAATGCATCCAAGTGGGTTTTGAGTATCTCCAGAGAGGGAGACTCCCCAGCCCACCCTGTGCAACCTGTTTCAATGTTCTGTCACCTTCACCATGAAAAGAATTTTCATTGTGTTTCCATGAAACTTCCTATGCCTCAGTTTCCATTGCTCATTGTTCTGTCATTAGCATCACTGAGCAGAGCCTGACTCCAACCTCTTGGAACTCACCTTTTATATATTTATAACTACTGATTAGGTCACTCCTCAGTCTCCTTGTGTCCAAGCTAAAGAGCCCCAGCTCTCTCAGTCTCTCTTTGTAAGGAAGATGCTCCATTCCCTTAATGGTTTCTGTGGCTCTGCGCTGGACTCTTTCAAGCACTTCCCTGAGGTCCTTCTTGAGTTGAATGGTCCAGAACTGGACACAGTATTCCAGATGTGGCCTCACTAGGGCAGAGTAGAGGGGCAGGAGAACCTCTCTCGACCTGATAACCCTTCTAATACACCCCAGAACGGCATTGGCCTTCTTGGCCACAAGAGCACATTGCTGGCTCATAGTCAACCTCCACTAACATTTTGTGAGCATTCTGTCAGGCCTAAGCATCCACCTGGGCTGGTTCCTAAGGATGAGATAATATTTTGCCTCTGCTGATTTTAATGTGGCAGAGGCAGAATCCAAGTATTGGACCACAGGTTCTGACCCAGCCTGGGCTGGAGCTAGGTCCAGACCTCAATTCCTGCCTGGTGCCTGCAGAGCTGGCAGTGGATGTCTTTCCTGGCTTTGTGTGAGATAGAGCAACAGGACCTTTGCACACACTTGGAGACAATTGACTGGTTTACATGCATTTCTAAAACCTAAGACATGAAAAACAAAGAAAATAAAAAAACCAAGCCCACCAGAAAAGACTTATTTGGAATACTGGGAAAGAAAGGGGTCTACATTCTGCAGCTGCCCTAGGGTGTGTGGGAACCCTAAAATTAACATCAGGGTACTTAAGAAATAATGTTGTTAGTTTGCCAGACAGACACATTCCAGGAAAAAGTGGGTACAAAAGACCCCTATTCTATAATTGTGTCTGTATGTAATTTTAGGATCTGTGCTTAACGCTTTTCCATCTGAAGAAAAAGGTAGGAGCAAATACCATTTCTGAAAGGAAATGCTTTTAGGCCTTTTAGCACTGCAGAGACAGAGAAGCAAAATCACAGTTCTGTTTTCCTTGTAGATTGTCCCTAATAATGGCTCCTGGTATTGAGAGTATTGTGGTTTGCTAGCACTAAAATGTAAAGTTATTTTGAGCATGACAGCCTGACCATCGCTCTATTTAAAACAATGTAAAAGAAGGAGAGGAATGTTTACAGCGCATTAAAACCTGTGTGACAACTTAGCAAGAACTATTTTAACAATCCTCTTATTCTCCTTCCTGTTCTGCATCATAAAATGAGAATGCAGTGTCAGTAATAAATAACATTAGTACAGCAGGACAGCAGCTCACTGCACTGCTGGAGAGCAGGCTGGGTCAGGCTGAGCCTAAGCCATGCTCAGCTCCGACCCTGCTCCAGTGGGAACCACAGCCGGTGCCGGGCTGCTTGGCTGCCTGGTGTGCTGGGGAGGTGAAGCCAGGAAGCCTCTTCTTCTCTGCTGACCTCCTCGGCAGGAAAAGGCTTGGGGTTTCATGCTTCTTTGCAGGAGCTGACTATAGCCTAGGAGTCAGAAAACTCGGCCTCTGCTACTACTGCCTCCGTGAGTTTTGTGACCCAAATGTAACGAGGATTAAAGCAGAAGAATTCTTTGTAACAAAGTTTGCAATTGAGAGTAGGTCTGCAGTGAATCTTGACAAGTATTGAAATTAAATCTGAAAAAAAGACTTGTTGCCGTTTTTGTTTGTAATCAGCATTCCATGTGTGTTATGTGTGGAGCTCGGATGTGCTGCTGCTTCGCTTACATAAGAGTTTTTAATAAAGTGCAGTGCAGAATGCATGAATATTGAGAAAGAAAACCGGAGGGGGCGGGGGGGGGAGGGAAATGCAAGAAAGTAAGAAAACTGCTAGGTGAAAAGCTCTTATTCAGTGTGTAATTTCCATAATTCCATGAGTTCCTTAAAATGTCTTTTAACATTTCTGAGGAGAAAAGGCTCAAAGTGAAAGGAGGCAGGCAAGCTTTTTTTTTTTAACCTTTGGTTTAAAGGAACGTCTTGGTTAATTTTATTAGTAGACTTTGGGCTTGTTTTTATTTAAAAACAAAACAAAAAATCCCTCTCCAGTTTAGAATTGCTGTATGGAAAAATTATTCTGTGCCAGAGAGGGAAGTATCTTCTTTTCGTTCTGTTTGTTTTGGAGTATCTGTACCTAAGTGTTTTGGGTTTGTTCTTTATTGAAGACGTACTGACAGTACTTGTTTCATTGCCTTTGCATAGGCTCACTCTTGCCTATGACAGGCAAATCTGCTAGTTTTACTTGATGACTCTGTTTTGCCCTCCCTGGGGTTTATTGATAATGGCTTTATTTCCTACTCTGTTTACCTTTTAAAGTGGCTTTTGTTTTACCCACCACGAAGGAAATAGATGAAATAAACCCCACATTTGGATTCTTGCTCCAGTCTCAATCTGCTTACATTGTTTTTCCTTTTTCAGTTATTGTTTGGCTTTAATTTGTTTGTTTCTTCTTTAAACGGGCTTGAGATTACTCAAGGGTTCCTTGTGCAGCAGGTCAAAGGGTAACGTGGAGACTTTGAAACCGTCTCCCTTTTTATCACCAAGTTTCATTCTTCTGAGAGTCCAAAGGATTTTGCAGGATGATAGTTCGTGGAGGATGCCTCCATCTAAGGAAAATGTGAGAAGCAGACCTGAGTCATTGCAGAGGCCATGGGAGCCTTCTTACTGTTCAAAGCCAATGATAAAAAAAAAACACTGATCTAAGTCTAAATCAGAACCTTGATTATTCCCTGTCTGTAACTAATTAAAAGTCTGAGACTGATACTTTTGATATGCAACTACCTGTCACTTCTGTGGCTTTGGATGAAAGTCCACAGTTCTTCATTTCTAAAGGTAAAAAATTTAACAGGGCTGAAACCAGAGAGGCATCAATATACAAAAATATGTGTGCTGCAACAAATGTCCTTCGGTGAAAGTGCCAATCTGTCCTAGAGGTAACCCCTACTTTTAGAAGAGGGAAGTCTCTTCAAACTGTTCAGCCATGGTGCTGTGAATTTGTAGGAGAGCAAAATGAGGCATTAGGTAATATGGTCTTCTTCACAGTTACTTTGTATTTCTGCATAAAATTTTAATCTTCAAAGGTGCTACGCTCAGGGGGACCTTATTCTGCACCTTTCTGAGTTCACTCACTGTTTATTTTTTCCTGGTACTTTAAATCCTTTGAAAACCTTAGCAGGAAAAAGAAAAAAAAAAAAAAAAAAAAAAAAGGAACTCTAAAATCTTCATTTTTTACAAAGATAATAAAGTGAAGCACAGCATGGAGAAGAAGGATTTTTTTTTTTTCTTAAGAAAGCAGGGTATAGACATTATCCTACAACAGCATACATTCAGCTGAGGGGGGAATGACAGATTCTCAGTGAAAAAAAAGGATTAAATTATCTTCCCTTTAACGTGATTAGCAGCTCTCACCCTAACTCACAGGAGCAGAACAGTCTTGCAGGGAGAGGAGGTAACTGAGATGCATGGTTGGAACAGTATTTTCAAGTTAAGTGAAGTGACTTATCATTTGTTGTTCACTGAACCTCTCCTTAACAGGTTTAAATCAGACAGTATTTTTCTTTTTCTTTTTTCTCTTTTTCCATGTGAGCTTAGCTGTCTTTCAGTTCATCCTGATATCATCAAGAGGAATGTTACAAAGTTTACAGTCTAATTTTCAAGTGGAAAGAGTCTAAAATAAATCAAAGATAAAGGTGTTGCTATAAGAACCATTTGTTTCATCTGTTCCCCAGATTAATTGAGCTCTGTATCCTCCCATGAAAAAGACTTGCTGAAAATAGGCTATTTCCTATAAACAGAAACAAAGGAAATTGTACGGTTAGATCACCACTATTGCTTTTACTTTCTGACTACAAATTTTGTGTTCTCTGCTTTGTCTCCTCAGCTGTGGTAGGAACTGAAATACAGGCTATTCCAGGGGCAAGGAAGGCTGACAACCTTCTCAAAAGCTGCAATGCCATTTCAGTCGGGTTGCTAAGGGATGCTGAAGCGTGATGTCATCTGTGTCTTCCCTTCCAAATGAGCACATTGGTTTGGTCACAGCTCCACCCCCATAGTTCACAGCCAAGGGTTTATGAGGTCATGTTCACTGTGGACAGCTTGAGCCTGTAAGGAACTGAACAACTGTCCCATCTGAAAACTAATTAACTATTTCTTTTTTGTCTGGAGGCTAGGGCATCCAAAGTGCTCCATACCTTTAACTTCCTAACAAATGTGAATTATTTGCAATAGGAAATAAGGGCATTTGTCACCTGGAGGGTTTGGAAGGCATCTGTAGTGTAAGATGGACATCCTGATCTGGGTTTCCTAATCACCTGTGAAAAACAAGAGTAACTTGAGTGAATTCAGAGCCTAGCTTTGATTGATTGAGAGTAAAAGAAATGCAACATCTGAATTGTAAGCAGAAAGTTTCATCCATTCATGCTTGCTCTTCAAGAGGTAAAAGAATGAAACAACATTACTTATGTGTCTCAGAAGCTCAAAATCTACTTTGTTTAAAAAAAAATGTACTTTTCTTGAGGTTCTTCTGAGTGGTGACATCTATAGGTATTATATGTAAACCTTAAGAGGACAGAAGTTTATATCTACAGGGTAGCTTCAGGGACATGTACTAAAATTAGGCCAATTTTTAAAAGCCAAGTGGAATTAAATGGATTATAGATACATGAAATTTTATGATGCACATCTTATGTAAATATTTCATTATGATGTTATTCCCTTGGAATTATCCTGCTGTCTCTCCTTGTGATATTGTTTCTGGTTTGGGAACTGAAACTGTATTGTTTCAAACAGCCAATCCCTCCATTCTTTTATTAAATCCTTATCTAAAATGCATGTTGATGTCACAGAGTTTTTGCATTTTCTTTACATAAAATAAAATTAATCTGAGAATGAATCTGAGACTTGGCTATTATATTCAGACATAGAAGAAATAGTAATGAATTTTAATTTCACCTGTTAAGTTTGCAATGCTCACAGTCTTCTGTGTGTAAACTCTTATCTCACATTAATTTAAGTAGTGCAGGCAAAGTCATTAGATGTAAGTTTTCTAATGTCTCTTTCTAGAATATCATTTCCACACTCATATTACCTTGCATATTTCTGCTTAAAATGCATCAGTGCCCTTCCACACTCTCTTTTGAGTATTTTCAACTCTAAAATTACTTTTATCACAGAGGCACTATGGTCATATATATATAGCTATGTTATCTTTGCCTTTATTTGTTCCTAAGACTGCAGGTTCTTTGGAAGTGATCTTTATTTTTATGGTGAGTAGGGGTCAGATTTTGCCTGCACTTAACCCTTCTCATGGCAGGAGTTCTGTGAGATGGAGTTCACAGATTTGTGCAAGATGGAAGCTAATGCAACTGGTTCCAATAAGAAACAAGGCTTACTCTAAAGACACATCAGGATCTTTATGTTGTTTTAACAAATAAAAGAATTAGAATACCCTAATGTGTTGGAATGCTCACTCTTCAAACAATGCTCCCTAATCAAATCAGCACTAAAAAAAACATGACAGTACGTTGCATTTGTGAAGTAGAGTTGCTGCCTTATGTCTTGTGTTCTAAGAAGATTTAATTTTTTTAAAAAAGCCTAATTTCTGAGAGGCTTAAGTTTGGGAGTTTTCTTTTTGTTTCCTGTAGCTTGTGATACTTTCATTCTTTAATAACACTTTTAACACAAGGAAGTAATTCTTAATTCTGTTGTAACTGGGAGTTTGGTGAATTAGCTGAATGTGTTTTCTCTTTTCAACTACTTGATGCTTTGCTAAAGCTAGAGACAGAGGCACAAGGTGTAGTATATACCAGGAGGGCAGCAATTTCAGTGCTCAGCGTGCTGGCTGAGGGCTGTTAGAGCTTAGCCTTGCTGAGCCCGAGTTTGTGGTTGGGACAGGGATGAGTGTGTGCTGCTGGACAAGCAGTGACTCCCTTGTTCTGAATGCTGCGGCATACTTATCACTCCCCTTTCCTTACACTTAACACCACACACTGATTACCAAGGTTTTAAGCCTTTTGTATATCTCCAATCAATAATTTTTATTGTCTTTGTACATTTCTTCATTTTTGAAGCCTGGTGTGGGTGCTATTCCACCCAGAGCAGGAACCTGGAGGGAAGCAAAGCCTGGAGACTGGGGTGGATTTTACTTGCTGGCATTTCTGCATTCTCTTCATACCTGTGACCATAAAAGTGCTATGAGGTTTTGTACTCCTCAGTCTGAATTCTGCTTTACTGAGTCTTTTATGCCTTGTAAATGCCACAGTTAAAATTTATTTGAATCACATAGAAACAACACAAATAAATAAAAGACACATAAAAGATACAAAAATTATTATAGTCTTTGCTTCAGGAGACTCTGGGCATTTCTGAGCCAAGTCTTTCACAAGATCTTTAAAAACTGCCTAGGCCTAAACCTAAACCAGCACCTCGAGAAGTCAGTAAGTCTCTCCACTGACTCCAGCTCTCTTAGGTTCTGTATATCCCAAAGCTGTGGCATTTAAGAGTAGACAGAAAGTGCTAGTAACTCCTCAAAGATCAAGATTTGGTGGTGGTCTTCTCTGTTCTGGCCAAGGTCCACCCTTCTTTCAGCAAGGGCAGCTAAAACGATGTATCTGATGACACTAACTGTGACCTTCTGGTTGTTTGCTCTCTTCACATAATTATTTTACTGTAGGTGGTTCTAAATATAGTAACCAGATGACGTAAGAAGGTGCATTCATGGGAATAGGGGGGCAGATAATTGAACTTTGCAAATGAGAATAAATAATGTATGTACGGTAAAGGCTGTTCCACTCATTGTAAGGGAGAAAAGCTACCTGTGTATTTTAGGAAACTGGGTTTCCTAAAATCTTTTGTTTCCTAAAATCTTTTGTTTAGTGCCAATCTTTTGTTTAGAGGTGGCCGATAAGCTTGCATGAAAGCTACTCCATACTGGGTTTTCAAAAAATATTTTAGAAAACAAAATGAAGCTAGAGAGTTGTGGAAGCAGACATAGAAGCAACTGCATGCCCTAAGTTGTACCTTGTGCATCCACCCAGCAGGAGTTTGTGGCTTGTTTCCCCCTGTCCCTGGCTGCAGCCCTGAAGAGGGACTCAGTGCATGGGTAGGAGGTGGGTGCAAGGGAGTTGTCCAACTCAGGAAATGTTTGTCCAGAAATACCTGCCTCGGTAAAAATTAATCCATGCTCATCAGCCTCTGCAGGACCGTTCTGTAGGTCAGTAGGCAGATATTCAGAGTTCATTTTGAGAAAATGTATATATACATACATATTTAGTGCAGTAACTCTTGCAGTAATTATGTCCAAGTGTAGTATAAAGCACCGGGGCACGCCTCCGTTAAAATGAATTTAGAATTCTATTAACCGAACTCTCCGTTCCCGCAAATATTTTCTGGGCCGCTTTCGTCCCGAAAAGCCCTTCTTGAAGGNTACCTGCGCGGCAGTAGCCGCCGGTGCGGAGTGGCGCGGGACGGCAGCCGCGGCGGGGCAGGTTCGAAGAGGGCGCCGGCGGCGGGGCGGGCTGACGCGGGCTGTCATGTGAGCGGCCCCGCTCCCAGGGTTCAGTGTGGGCCTGCTTGCCCCACCCCG
>VWZI01011650.1:850898-864230 GCA_013396835.1 Psilopogon haemacephalus
GGGGTGCTGGGGGCTACGCCGAGGCCGCGCACCGGTCCCCTCCCGGGCACGGGGAGGCCCGAGGGAGAGGTGGGGCCCGGGGGAAGCGGAGACGTAGGGGCCCACACGTTCCGGAGGGACGAGGGGTAGTCAGCGATCCCGCTCCCCCTGGAGTAACGGGGATTCGCAAGCGTCCGGGGTGGAGGGCCTGGGGGCGCTGAGGAGACCGGTGCGGTCCCGAGAAGCCTGCTGGGCTCCTCGGCCTGGCGGCGTCAGGGAAATCTCGAGCACCGCCCGAGGTGCTGCGGGCGGGGGGTCGGGGGCAGGCCCCGCAGGTACGAAGCTGCAGCTCGGGGCCGCTTTCCGCCCGCAGGGGCAGCGCCCTGCGGACGGAGGAGAGCGGGCACGCACGTTGGGGCGGGGAGCGGGCCTCGAGGCCGAGAGCGTGAGGAGGTGGCCGGGGATGCCGGGCCGGCTGCCGGCGAGGGGCGCGGGAGCGTCGGGCCCGTGAGGGAACCTGGGAGATAAACAGGGCAGGGCGCTGACAGGGGCCGCGGGCCTGCCGCCCGTGTGTGGAGCGGCGAGCAGCTGCCGCGGGGAAGGCTGGCCGCCACGGCCTGGCAGGAGCTGGGGGCTCGGCGGCCCGAGGCGCTCCCCTTGACGGAGTCTGGAGCCAGGGTGCAGAGGAACGTGCGGCCAGGCCGAGGAGAGAGAGGAGGAAGAGGAAGGGAGGAAGTCGAGGAATCGTTTGGGGGAAACGGAGGGAGGATGTCGGTCCGGAGGGAAGCACGGCGGCCGGCGTTGGAGACGAGGGAGCCCAGTGCCTGCGGCAGGGGTAGCAGTGGCAGGGCCGGATTGGCAGCGGGCGGGTCGCGGGTACGTTCTCCGTGCCCCGGCGGGCCTCTCAGCCTTCGTTCTGTCGCACCATTAAATTAAGGTATCGCGCGTTTTAAGAGAGGGAAAGATTTGTAGCTTGAATTCAGGTTTTATTTCGGCAGTTTAGGTTACCTGCCTGTTTCACGTTTCTCAGGAGGTACGCTTAG
Source organism: Psilopogon haemacephalus (assembly GCA_013396835.1). NCBI lineage: Eukaryota > Metazoa > Chordata > Aves > Piciformes > Megalaimidae > Psilopogon > Psilopogon haemacephalus. The sequence goes on from VWZI01011650.1 coordinate 851,921, forward strand.
AAGTGCACGGTTTGGCTTCAAGGAAGGGGAAGTCCAAATATTCTTATTGGAGAGAACAAAAATATGTTTGTCGGACTCATTATTAAAANAATAAGATGCAGTTAGGAGATCTCAGTTGTTTTGGTCGCGCCGAGAGACCACTCGTGCACGTTATGCAGGGCTTTAGCATGGAACACAGGTTAGGCCTCGGTGAGCTGACTCAGTTCTGGTGTGAAACAGCTGTAACTGGAAAAAAAAAATAATTTTTGAAGGGTGTGCATTTGGAATTGTGCTCTTACTGGTAGAACCTTTCAAATACTAATTTAAAGAAAGAGGCTTAACATAATGGGAGAATGACTGAGACTGTAGCAGCACCTGCAGCACTGAGTAGTCAGCCAGGGCTCCAGCAGAAATCTTTTAACGGGACAGTTTGGACCTCAGCTCTTGGGGAATGTCTTGAACTTCCAGATGGGTGAACGTTGCATAGATAGGTAGAAACCATTTGTCGTTGGATGGGTTACTTTCATAAGAGACAGAATTTCAGAAAACATACGTGATGGGCTTGCTTGAATTTTCTTTCTGCTTTCTTTAGTTTTGATGGCTGAAAAATAGTTTAGATACTTGTAAATAAAAATCTGTGTTTTAGCTATGGGTGTACAGTCAGGTGTGTGCATGTGCTTGGCTGTTGCAGTTCCTAACAGTAGTCTATAACCTGAACTCACTAATGAAAAATAAACAAGTTGACATCCTTATTATTATGTTTATTTTATGACATGTGGAGGGAAGGAAAAAAAACCTAACAAAAAAACCACCAAAAAATATGTACTTTGAAAGTGTTCTTAAGTATTTTTAATTCATATTGAGATACCAACAAAGAAGAGCTGCTACATACTGTGATGGGTTTGTGCTGCTTTTGTAGACTCCACCACTCCACACACGGGCTTGTTCCTTCTGCCACCAGCAGTCTCACTGAACTTAATGGAACTTTCCTTGGTGGTGAAGTTAAACGTGTGCATAATTGTTGGTAAGAATAGGGCCTTAAAGAGTGACCCAGTATAGAAATAGACTTATTCAGAAATTTAGAGGTAATACTTCATTTTGGCATCTGATCCAGAGAATGCAGGTATGTCAATACCAGACTATGCATTTGTAGCAAATGCCACAACCATCTCCTCTTGGCTTAAGTGAAGATTTTGACTCCCAATGCTTATAAATACAAGATGTAATGTAGAATTACAACGGAAATGTTGTTATTAATTACTTTGAATGGAAAGATGATGATAGCACAGTGCTATTCCTGAACAATTCTTAATTGTGAAGAAGACCCAGTCTGTATCTTAAACCAAGTTAATCTTTCCTAGGTAGTTTTGCCACCTGATTCTATTGTATGGTGCAATATGCCTGAAAAGACAGTGTGTGTATTACAAAATAGTAGTTTAGGGGAGAAATGGTGCTTTCATAAAGAGTTGTAGACTCTTTGTAGTTTCTTACAAAACATTACTGAGTAAGGAGAGGAAAAAGGTATTTAGGTGGCAAAACATGTAAGCAGTTTTTATAGAAAGAAGACCAGGATTATTAGCAATTCATGAGGGAAGAGGAAAGGAAGGGAGAAAATGGAGGGGAATGCATTTGTCAGAAAATGAACTTTGAAATGGAACTGTTAAAATAGAGTTTTGAATATAAAGTTCAAAATGGAGGCTTGTGCTGTCAGTAGAGGCCTGGCATCCTATAAATATAAACTGTACCTCTCAGGCCGTTCTACCACAGACATGTTTTCTGTTGAGATACAAGCTAGTGAGAGGACTAAACAAGTAGCCAGAAGATGCAAAGGGGAATCTTTCTAAATTTTGCCAGGTTGTGATACTACTCTTGCAAAAATGTGTGTGCTTTTTATAGAAGGCTACTGATCTGGCAGCTTGGAGTAGCTCAATTAAATGCTGCTGTTCCAGTCTTTTCAGCAGGCATGGAAAAATGGGTACTATAGGCAGATGGGTTGCCTTGTGCACTGGCATCCATGAAGCAGTGCAGAAATAGCATGCAACTACATATGGAAACTGGAGTAAAGTGGAGTGGGGTTTTTTTTGTATTGTAGGTATATAAGGGAATCAGAGGAGAGCTGTGGGGGCCGGGGGGGATTGTGCTTTTTAAAGCATGCAGTCATGAAAGATGGTCTGCGTCTCATTGTATGTATGATTGATTTGGAACATGTAGTGAGGGTGGGAGGTTCCTTATAAGACAAATTGGAGTTTCTGTAGCTTTGTGGGTGGAGGCTTAAAGAGATGCCTTTGTTTTTCATGTATGAGTATCCATGTATTTTATTTCTTGTGATTTAAGTTGCAGTCTTTTGACTGGGTGATGATAACCACAGCCAAACTCAAAAATTTTAAAAGATCTAGCACAAATGTTTAATTTTACTATGGACTTGCCGGTCTTTCTCTCCATCACACAGTAGTAACAAGGCAAGAAGAATTTGGTGTTCCCTGTCTCGTTCTTTAGAAAATGTTGAAGCTGTCCTTTTTTGTTTTAGACCTTGCAATCTGCTTTTAAAGTTGTCACTGGAAAAATGGACAGTGAAATGATCCAAGATTCAGATCTGACACATGACTTGAGCTGGGCATTTATTTTTAGCTACAACTGAAGTTTCCAGTGGCAATTATTTCTTTTTCTTTCACTTTTTGCTCTTGAACTGAGAAAACCAACTTACTTTATTTTACCCAGAAGAAAAAAATGCTGTGCGTGCCTTCATCACTCATGCTTCCTTCTGAAATTAATTTACTTTCATTTTCTAGGTGCTGGTGAATCTGGTAAAAGCACAATAGTCAAACAGATGAGGATCTTGCATGTGAATGGATTTAATGCTGAGTAAGTGCTTTTGCTTTTTCACTTTATCTTATATCAGTGTGTTGTGCAGTATTCATTACTGTTGTTTTCTATCTTGGTGTAGTTTCTTCTTGATACTGTCTCAAAATGACTAGAATTTGGATGTATATTTTTAGATGAAATTAATAGACATTAACTTGAAGTTACATACAAGTAGTAACAGCTAGTGATATAAACCAATTTATATCAACGTTCAGTATAGCTGATTTGATTAAGTTTTGTGGTGTTTTTATTTTTAACTGCAGTTTCTTTTCACAACATGGCTGACACTGATTTACCTCTGCTGTAGCACATTGATTCATACTGCTGAAACTTAGCTCCTGTTAATGTGCAAAATGAATGCAGTTTTCTTTCTTTAGAGCAAGTAAGGCTTTTCTTTCCGTTTCCTTGCAAAATGAGACTGTGCTCTGAATTTTGGGAGTAATAGGTCAGATTTTCTTCTCTCTTTTGTGATGTTTGCTTGTACAGATCTTTGTGTTAAATTATGTTCCTAAAAGTTTTTTTTGTTTACACTCAAAATCTATTCAGTTATTTGGTATTTGTGAGGAGCGGAATGACACTAAGATGGGGAAAATGGATTTTTAATTTTCTTTTCCTGAGAAATATTTATTTGTTAACTTTTCATCTAACCTTGCTAGGGAGGAGGAAGAGATTCTTCTGCATGTTAGTTTACACTTCTGAGTGTCTGTGTGTATGTTTGTGTACCAAAATCTACTCAGTTACTTCTAATTGAATTAAGATGCTGGACTCTCAGAGCTTATTTTCCGTGTTTAATTTTTTTTAGATTATATTACTGGTTTTGTCTTTCTCATTTTCAAACATAATATTTTTGTACTGGCATCTTCTAGCTTCTAGTAGTATCATCTATTTTGTGAATCCTGCCTTTATGGGAAGCTTTTACTAGTCTTTCAGTAGTTAATTCTTTAGTGAGAATGTCCAAGCTAAAAGGTTAGCCAAGGATCATGGACAATACTTCTACGTGTTTTTAGTTCGTCTTTGTAAGGAGTATTTTCTTTATCCAAGACACACTCCTTTTCGTAAGTGCCCAGTCGTGCATCCTGCTACTGAGACTGGGTTGTCTCCATTATTTTGGCTGCTGTCTGCTTTTGTTCATAAAGACCTCTTAAAAGACTTGGATGACTAAAAAAAAAAAAACTTGTTTGGGTTGATTCTGATGTAGCAGCTCTCAAAATTAGGTGCTAAGCAGAAAATTCATCAAAGAAAGTGGAAGTCAGGGATCCCTGGCGCCTTTAAGAAGTAGCAGTCCATTTAACACAGTTCTAAGTTTTCTAAGCATACAGATGCTTTCAAAGAGCTGCTGTTGCTGTGTAAAGTGTGGTGTATTACAAGGATAGAGGTAGTACATACATACACACTGGCAAGCTGCATACCCAAATTTGTGTGAGAACGGGAGCCCTGTTCCACAAAGCCTGCAGAGCTGGTGTGGGACTGGGACATGCTCTGGGATTTGCAGCAGTGGTGCGTTCCTCGAATATTTCACTTCTGCGTTGTAGATTGGGGCTGAGTTGAGCGTGCAGCTGGACTTCAGGGCAACATGGCAAATTTGGCCTTCTCATAGCAAGGGATTTGGATTACCTCAGTCCTATGCCAGCACAGCCCTGCTGCCAATCACGTTGCATACCCCAGTGTGGGAGCAATGGGTGGATAATGGATGATAACATAGACTTCACAGGGGGTAAAAGGATGGTTTTCAGTGTTTTGAAATTCTTCCAAGTTACACATTACTCCTCAGGTAGCTTCTGTTTGCTTCACAGTAACTAGCTGGTCCCCATGCTGTCCTGCTTTCCCTGCTATCCCTTTTGACCAGTTATTCAATTTTTGCCCTACTTGCAGGAAAGTGATTCAGGGTTCAGCTAACGAGAGAGATTATATGGAGGTTTTTTGGAAGCATAGAAAAAGCAAAGCATTACTTCTCTAAATGTTCTTATCAGTCATTATAGAACACAAAGTGCTTGTGTACAACACCAGAGTTGATGTGATCAATAACAGCAGAGGGCTTGTGAAAATGGTAGTATGCTGCAGATGAAAGGACGTGTTTTTAATGTTAGTGTCCATGTACATAACTGTACTTCTGAATAGTTTCTGTTGGTGTGGCTTATTCACGTGACTTTGAAGAAATTCAGTTTAAAGTCCTGTCAAAAACTTGTTTGCCTTTGATTTGGTTGCTCTGTGGTAATTACTGGTTGAAGAAGAACAGTGATACCCATTACGAGAGATGGCTAATGTGCATCAACAAGGGCATCAAAAGCTTTTATTCGGTGTTACTCAAATTCTCTCCTTAATCTGTGACTCAACAGGAGAGCCAGTGCTGGATGCACTGGCTTCCTTCCCTGAGTGTGCAGATTTTCTGCTTATTGGGTTTTAGGATTTTACCCCTAAATAGCTGAAGGGACAGTTGTCACGTGCATTTAGGTGACTTGTAGCATTTAACAGGGTGAAATCTATGTAGTTCTACAAAACTAGAAGAGTCTCCTCTGGGACTCCAATTCTTTATCGCTTCAGCTAATTAATTTGAGGACCTGTATGGAATCAAGTGTTCCAGGTAATTAATGTGCTTAATAGTTAAAAATGCTAAGGTGAATTGGAAGGTGGTTAAAATTCTAGCCAAGTTAACTACAGTGAAGACTGCTTAAATTTTTTTTTCAACGTGTCTTAAAATCTGCAGTGGAGTTAGACACAGAAATATGTATTTCTTTTTTTGTTCCTGTTGTGATGGTGTGGCGTATGGGAAGTAACACCACTGTGGCATTGGTACACGGAGTAGAACACTGGAGAAGCAAGGCATGGCCCACAGCACATGGAGTTTTTGGAAAGGCTTAGCCTGCTTTGGGCTCTTCCAGGAAGACTACAGTTGGGTGTGCTATCAACTGGTATTTTCCTACAGCAATTTTATAAATAACGGGAACATGGCAGTGTTCTTTCCAGTGTTCTGCATCATTAACATGGAAGAGCTGCCTTTTAAGCTTAATGAAGACTCTGTTATCAACCACATTTCTACTCTTTGTAGTACTGTCAACAACAGAGCCTCTTGTAATGTTTAAATTTGGCTTGTAATAGCAGGAAGCCTGTGACTTCCCTTCCTTTACTTCCTTCTCTCCTCAACACTTCAACTGTCTTTTCATGAGTATATTCAGGAGTAGGTCTCTGATGTTGCATGCTTTATTCTGTGAGCATCCACTGATAGAGATAAAAATCTCTTGACTTACAGAAGTTCAGATGCCAATCTTTATGAATCAGAAAGGATTAAAAATGGGAAAGGGAGGACACTAGGAGTAAGGAATATAGTAGGAACAATTAATGTAAACGTATAGTTGAAAAGGGAAAAAACCTCTCTTTTGCGTTATGGTGAGGCTGGGGTTCTTTGCTTCTAAAATGATGGCATCTTACTGACTTCTTTTTTAAGTTGTTTTTCCCCTCTGATCCCTTTGGGCTTGGCTGACAGGCTCTAAGGAGAGGGACATTGTCATGCATCATTTTAGAAAGTGGGGAATTGGCAAGGGTGATAGACAGTTTTGAAGTGTCATGGGAAAAACTGGGACAAGCAGAAATATTTAGATAGAAATGTGACTTATGAAATCTGCTATGAAGATTGACAAATAAGGGGAATGTGCCTTTGTGATTAGTAATTTTGGATAGTACTTATGGTTTCAGAAGTCTCAAGGTTATAGGGAATTTCAGATAACACTTCTCAAGGCTCAGTTTCCCACATGATTTCGTATAATGATGACCCTATTTCTTAAATAAGTGTGTTGAAGTGTTGAATAGGAGCTTGCATATTTATCATGTCTGTTAACAATGACAGCAGGACTGAATAGTTTAGTTTTCAAGACTTAGATGACAAAAATGCTCCCATTTGTACTTTTAAAACTGTTTTTTTCCTTTTACTGTGAAAGTTAAAGCCAAGACAGCCTCTTGAAGGTTTGGAACTTTTTTCTCACCTAGATTTAGAAGTTTGTGAGGAAGGGAAAAGTAGTCATTGATGTTTTCTAATCTGTATGTATCTTGTCCACCCAAAGTTGAACTGCAGTACCACCATTATTTCACATAAACCAGTAAGTGATGTTATCTAGTCACATTGGTTAGTGTCAATCTCTGTTGTGACTGATAAAACTTCTGTCTTGGTAACTTTACTCTTCTACTATCTGGTACTGTGTTTTGATTTCAAACTTTGGTCTTCATATGTGTATGATTTTTACAGAAGGGAAGTTAATACTGTGAAGAAGGAAAATGTGTAATAGTCATTTAAAATGATGAGTTCTATCCTGATGGCTAATACTAATTGGTATGCACAAACTTTATTGCTCTGCTTTTATGATTCTTTAGATTTGTGTACCACTATCATGTTTTTAGATTGGTCACATCTGTTCCTTGCCAAGAAACAATCTGACTTTATTGTATTATACTCTACTGGCAACAAAAATAATTTCCTCCTGGCATTTTAGTAACATTAAAAATTGAAGGGAGTAGGGCTTGGTGTGTGTGATTTCACTCCCCTCTACTTCTTTATTTCTTTGCATCACACTGTATTTCAGGAGGCTTCTGCAGATTTAAGGCAGAGAGCTTTGGTTTGTGCTTTGTTGGTTTTTTGTTTTGTTTTGTTTTTAAACTCAGCTCGGGTTCCATGGCACACGGGAGGTGTTACTGTGCTGGAAATTTTGTGTGTATTTATCTGTTCATGACTATGAAAAGTTCCATTTCAGCTGAACGACTAGTTACAGGTTTTGATCAAGATTTGTGCTTAAGAACATAAAGCAAAGGTGTGGGTGGGGAGGGGAGTGGAGCAGGATATGTGTTTCAGTCTATTTTAGGTCTCATCCCAGGAACCAGCACAGTTGTGTAATTGAGTTTTGTCAAAAGACAATAATATACCAACAGTGAATGAATACTACGATTAAGAACTGAATATTACATATAGCTTGTAAAAGGTTATGTAAAATGTTTATACAAGTTAAGTATAACTTCCATCAACTTGAAAGAAATGGGAGGTAATATCTGGTGATGTTAAACAACTTATTTAATTTCTATTTTGATTCTGTGCTTGAAATAAGCTTTTCTTTGGAAATACTTTTTTTCCTACAAAGGGGAAAATTCCATTCTGTGAAAAGCTAAACTTGAATTCAGTGAGGCAGCATTAATATTTCATTATATATAAAGGAAAAAAAGTTTACAGGTTTTGGAGCTTTCAAGTTTCTTGTGTTGTCTTGCCCTGAGGTGTGAGGCATTTTCCATTAGGAATATGTGTGAGTGTTTTGCATTTAAATCTAGAACTCTGGCATGGGTTTAAATACTGCAACGTGAGTTTTCAGAAAATTCTGATTGTGTACCTATACTGGGTCTTATTTGGCAAAGAATTTGAACATATCCTAATAGTCAATGGAATAACTCCTTTACTTTGCTTAGAGGCATTCTGAAATCAAGCCATTAAAATATTTCTGTGTGCAAGTGAAACAGAATACTTTGGGTTTTTTTGTTTTCCCTTTAGCAATGTGAAATAATGTCATTTAGGAAGTCCTACGGAAAACTGACACATAAAGGAATCTAAACGTTTAAAAAGCTGTTTAGTTTCTATGTGATTTTAGATGGTCATAGTAGACTCAGGCTAACTGTAAATATAAAGATGACAGCACAGTATTGAAAGAAAGCATAGACTTTCATTTTTACATCATGTTTTATTTTCAACTGCCTGGTTTGTGTGTTTGCTTTTTCAAGAAACTCTTAGGTAAAAGAAGGGAAGTGAGAATTGAACATTAAAGTTTCCTTGTAATTGCACATAAAGAGTATGTTGCTCATAGGAGAGCATGCATGTTACCTACATCTGCTGGTTGATGGGAAATGTTAACTTCTAGCAAAGCAGTATTTAAACTACCAGTTGTGTGTTGTTGCACATTGGGAGTTCTCTGTCATCTCAGTTACTGTTCCTGGTCTTGCAACTTGACGTTTGTACTTCAATTAAATGTTTCAGGTTTCTCGTTTAAAAACAAAACAAAAAACAAAACAACCAGCCAAAACAAACAAGAAATAACACATCAAAACCCCAAACAAACAAACAAAAAAACCCAGCAAAAAAGGTAGTAAACTCTTCCCTTAAGATACGTTTGCATATGTTGGAGACATGATTTGGCATGTGAAGGGACTGGCCAAAACTATGGCAGCAGTTTTATTTGTTTTGAGGTTTAAGCTTTTAAAGTGTGCATAGACAACTACTAGCCTAGTGGAAGGCCTTAGAGTTCAAGTTCTAGAGAGCTTGGAGGGCAATAATTGTGAATAGTGGAATAAGCATGGGCAATGTAATCTGAGAAGCAAAAGAGAGAGACAGAAGTGAGTTTAAGACTTAACTAAGTGGAGAACATTGTGAATGAGTCTGGAAGGATTTTAACTTCAGAGGGTATATATGGGATTTTACCCATTAGTTTTGGTAAAAACATATTAAACCCTGTTCTAGGAAATTTGCACTTTTTGTTTTGACTTCTCAAAACAGAAAATAAACTGTTCTGTGGGTGGCTGAGCTAGTGATTTCTGTAACATGTTCTGTCTCCCAGATCTTTTCTCCAATAGTCTCTCTGAGACCCCTACAGCATCTGCAGTTCCTCCCCATGGAACCTGTAGCTTTCAAGTATCTCCTATTTCCTCCAGCTGATGCAGTCCTCATACTGGTCCATGGCCCTGATGTTCCTTGCAGTATGGATTCCTAAATGGTCTCGGATCATCAGGTCCTTTATCTTCCTTTTCTTTTCATCTCCTGCTACCTGGATGAAGTCAGGATGTGCTGTGGCTGCTGTAGATTCTGTGTGAACTCTTCCTGCTTTCCCTCATTGAAGCACTATGTTTTGTTCTTGGTCTCTGGTTTTTGTTTCTGGGAATTAATCTCTGTAACAGTAACCCCTCCTTCATATTTGGTTGGCCAACAGTAGTTGGGAGAGAGTGGGAGTGAGAGGAAACAGGTTTTTTAAAAAGTCCTTTTCCTCAATTCACTCAATATTTTTTAAAATGTTTTCACTCTGCGCATTTATGAATTAAAGTGAAAGTGATGTGTTTTTCTCCTTCATAATCAAACACGTGCTAGCGTAGTTCTCTCATTCTGTGTAACTTGTTATTTAATAAATGACAAACTACTAAATATCCTCAAGAAACTTAAGATAACTTTAATATTTTTCACACAGTTGTATTTTTTAATCTATTTTTATATTTCACAAAAAAAGTTAAATAAATCAGGTTCTTCCCAACTCTTCTGAAGATTTAGGCCTGCTCAGTGATTGCCCTTTCTGTAGCCAGTGTTACAGAGTCAGTACAACTTGAAGAATTTTCTTCTATAATATGTCAATGGATTTCTTCTTGTCCTCTGTGTTTTGGATGGACAGACTGGGCAGTACTCTAATTTTCCCAGTAAAAAAAAATAGTTTTACCAAATTATCCAGTTGGATGCTTTAATTACTTTGAGTGTGAATGGAATACTTTTTATCAGTCTAAGCTCATAGAAAGTTACTTTTTTGGTACTGGAATTATACCTTCACATTCCCCTTACTTCATTACATAACTCGGTTTTCTTTGTGGCCAGGGAATTTTTTCAGTTCCATTATGTTAAAATATGCTTATCCCATAAGATATTATTTATTATTAATAAATTCTGTGCCTTTCTCAGCTCCTTCTAGCAATCTAGATATGAGTGTTTGTTCTTGCTCCTGTTTCTTAGGATGCCGGGCTTCCTGCTTTGTTATAGTCTCTGTGGGATAGATTCAGTAAGAGCAAAGATGCGTCCTTTTGTTTCTCTTCTCTTGGGCCACGGGAGCAGGTTTTGTGGGACTCCGAAAGATTTTTAAATTTTTTAAAATGAAAAATACTATTCTTGTGCCAATTTTGTAAGGAAATTTTAGTGGTGTCCAGTGATAGGAGGAGGGTCACTGACAGAAACTGGAACACAGGAGGTTCCAGCTAAACAAAAGGAAAAACTTCTTTCTTATGAGGGTGACAGAGCACTGAAACAGATTTCTCAGAGATTCTATGGAGTCTCTTTCTCTGTAGACTTCCAGTTCCCACCTGGGCATTGCGATCCTGTGTAACCTGTTGTACATGACCCTGCTTTAGCAGAGGGGTTGGACAAGATGATCTCTGAAGATCTCTTCTAACCTTCTGTGTTCTGCGATTTGAGTTGCCTCTGTCCCATCTGTCATGAAGAGCTGAATTATGGAAATTTTTCAAATTAATCTTGGTCACACAAAGCTCTTTCATTGGAATAAAGGAATTTTCACAATGAGGTTGGGTTTTTTAAAATGTAACTTGAATCCTGATGTCAATATCTCTTCAGTTTTAGCTTGGCAGTTGGATCTCGAGTTCCTGGTAAATGTGAGACTATTTAGGATACAGTGCAAGTGTAGCTACACCAGGCTGTAATAGTTATTTCTACAACATGCAGTTCATTAGAATTGTTTACAGCTAAGTTTACTTACTCAGAAACAGCAATACATTGAGGTGTGGTTTTGACAGCTAAGGGGCAAAATTATCTGCTCTTTGAGGAATGTAGTAGTGAAACATCTTGATGAGATACTCTATTTTTGAGATGTTTGCTATTACAGTAATATGAGAAAGCTTTGTGACCTGTTGCTGACTGTATTCTCCAAAGAAATATTTAATAATTATATTCACTTTTTAGAAAATAATAATCTCTCCCAGCTGGAACCTTGTAGCCTCCCAAGAGTGGAGGGTGAGCTAATGAATCAGGCAGAGGTGTGCAATATTTCCTTCTGAGGTTCAGTGCGGTCTCAGTAGATTTACATTTGGCCTCAAATGGCAACTTTGCAGCTAGCTGGGGGATTTACTGCTGCTGTCTTAATCATTGTGACTTGAATACTCTCTTCTTGTTTGTAGGGCTTTGTGCATGGTGACACTTTCTGTTTCCTTCAAGTTAAGACATTTTAATTGTTTTGCCAATACAATTATCTATATAATATATGTGTTCATATGAATTAGAAAATGTTGCAAGGAAATGGGTATCCATGGAGTAAGTTTCTTCCTGAAACTTAATGTAATGAGGAAGGGTGCTTTGCTCACGCTGCTTGGTTTGTATTTTATTTTTATCTGTTAAAATAAAAACACTTAGCACAGTAACCATGCATAATACCTGCTTTAATCCTGATAGTTTAACTAACTTAAATATGCTATCTCAATTTTATTTAATATGACATTATTGTGGGAATATAAAAATAACTGCTTTTATGAATTTTATTTTAACTGCATAACAGCCATTGTTAAAGCTTCATGTATTCTGTGTTACTTTTAAGAGTTTAAGACCATTTAAGATAAAAACTAAACATTGTAATAACTTTTAAAATATAACCATAAGGGTATCGCCATTTGCTAAGAAGGTTTTTTTGGTGGTTTGTTGGTTTGGGTGGTTTGTGGGGGTTGGTTTTTTTTTTTTTTTTTTTTTTTTTTT
>VWZI01011650.1:864235-877127 GCA_013396835.1 Psilopogon haemacephalus
AGGGAATGGCCTGAAGTGAGAATGTAATCACAGCACTGCATTATTCATGGAAAAAAAAGCCTGTAAGCACAATACACAGCTGAGGAATTTTTTTTCCTTTAGACCAGTGAGAAAACTGAAAGGAAAAAGACTCAACTGAGTACTCAGGGTTGTCAGGAAAGCTAGTAATACTCTGGCCCAAACTACTCTTAGTATACTGAGTCAGGAAGAACAGCCCTAGTTCTGCTCTCCTGACCTACGCTTTCTATGCTTCCAAATATTTGATAAAACAGTTGCGGAGGTCAGTGGCAGTAAGAATTTTTCGGTTTTCTGATACTTTGTCTCAGTTTATTTTGCAGCAGGCATGTTCTACAACTTTCAGGAAGATTTTCTTTGTTGGGGTTGTTTGGGGTTTTTTGTTGCTAAATTTCTGTAGCATATGAAGTTACTGAGTTCACAGTACTGGATTTTGAAGCGTACTAAAATAGACGTCTGCAAATTAGATGCAAGCTTTTGGTATGTAAAAATGATTAATGGTGTTTCAAAATAGTTACTCATAGAACACATTCTGCTTATGCTGAACATAGTAGATGAAAATATGTTCCATAACTTATATATAAGACACTTAAAAACTGCAAATGTATTTATTTTGCCTTTTAGATTTTTGAACTGAAAATGGAAGGTAACTGTGTCACTGCAATCTTAATTTCGTCAAACCCCTGGGAATTCAGGATACTTGTACTGCCTCTGTGTTTTGCCTTCACTTAATTGGACAGTCTTCATTTTATGTAATTCATCTTATGCAATCATATGTTTTCTTTCCTTATGTTTACCACTGAAGAACTTTATCGTGTTCTCTTGCCTCAATATCTTTTTGGCACCATTGGGAAAGAAACAAGTAAAATAAAGACTGAGCGTAGTAAAGTATTTCTGTGTAATTCGCACAATCACAGGGAGGCAGGAATAAAAACATTTGAAGTAATCTAGACAGTATACTGACTTTTTTCCTCACAATTTTATTCACACTTTAGAAAAATAGAGTTGCCCAAAAGGGGAGGGAGAAGAGGAAGTAGGCAGAAGCAGCAGTAGTCATAGGTGATGTCCATATGTAATATTTAATAGGAACCTATTAATCAGGTGTTTGGGTTTTTTTTAAGATCTGCCAAACGTAGGCAGATGTAGACAGAAATACTGGGATCATCTGTTAGAATATTGATATTTTCAATAAATAATGGACAGAAATACCAAAGACACTATGTGAGAAACTATGGGAAATGCTAATATTTATTGCTTTACAATGGAATTGTTCTCTTTTTTCTAAGAATTGCTTAAAATAAGAGATTGCCCACATGCTTGCTGTCAGATGTGGACATTCTAATGCAACAGGAGTGTATGGGAAGAAGGTCATTAAGGGTCAGCCTAACTTTGCTTATAGTGAGATTTGTTGATTGAACCTGTACCTTCTTGGAAAGATTTCAAATCTCATGGATAGAATAGTAATATATTAATATATGTTGATTTTCAAAATAGCATTGTGTGAAATTAACTGTGTATATTATAGGAATATAAAAGTTAGCTAACTGATAGAGCTCTCAGTGTAGCTGTTAATAGAGGCATTGAGTGGGACCACATTTTGGAAAACTTTCAGGGCAGTAGTGACTACAAATAAAATCATTCCTTAGATTGCTGGTGTGATTTGGTCCAAATCCATCTGCAAACTGACCATGGAGTTAATATGGGGAAGGTCAAGTAACTTTCTCTTAGGGTAGTCTGAAGAATGCCTTTGAAATGTATTTCAGAAGTTTTAATGCTGCTGAATGCAAGATGGTCTCACCAGAGTTAGAATGTTTATTGTATCTGTCTGAGTGTAAAAGGACTTGAAAGTCAGTTGTGGTTTTTGGTGTGGTTTTTTTTTGTTTTTTTTTTTTTTAATGGCCAAAAGCAAACAAACAAACAAAAGGTAGGCTTGGATGCATGAAAAAACCCAGAATGTTAAAGTGGACTTCCAACACTGAAAAGAGTGCTATTAAAGTAATGTATCAGATGCTGGTGTTTTCACTTCATGAAAAATGCAGAATTACTGGTAAGAATGTAGAAGAAAGACCACAGTAGTTGGACAAGATTCAGGAGAGTGTCCAAAGGTGATTTCATTGCTGTGTAGAGGTAGTGCTATGTGAGAGAAATTAATACAAGCTTGAGATTTATTTACTTAGCATTAAGGATACTTTAGTAATCTGTTTGGGATGAGGAAGCCTCATTTGAGCTCTCTCAGGGAAGGACAGGTTTATTTTTAAGCCGTATTTCAATCAAACTCTTGGAGCTAGAGCTTTCCTGGTGAATTCTGCATGCTTGTGGTGGCCACTCTGGCCCTGGGAAACATAAAGCTTTTTTTACCTCCTTTCATTATTACGACAGACTTCTAATCAGTGTTCTGCCATTGCAGGAATCTTGGGTGCTCAATCCCATCTAATTTCAAATTATGATCTTCAGGAAAAATAGTTAATTTGAAATTTCAATATATTAAATATATTGGGAAGCTTATGGAAGTATTTCACTGTCCTCTCTGGCCAAACGTCCTGCAAAGTACTTGCTAAATGTCTGTTACCCCATTGTTCCTTGCTATACTGAACTGCTAACCCAGATAAAAGGTCAAATTTGGAAGTCTGTTCTCTAAAGGCAGACACATGTGTCTGAGGAGGTGGCTTAATGCATTTAGTGGGACTGTATGATTAAGGATGTCTGTATTTTGAAAGAAACAGCAAAATTTCACCTTAGTGTGGGTAATTCAAATAGGTATGGTTTGAGTGCATTAGTATCTCTTAATGAAGCCAAATATGGTTCTCTTCATTCATTCTGGACCTTATCTCTCTTTCTGATATGTCTCACTAGTTGCCAAGCAACCTCAACAGTAGTTCTGCACATCCAGCAGCATTTTTTTAAAAAGTGAGTAGTTGTGGCTGAAAATAAGATGATGCATTTTGATGACATGAATGAAAAGAGTTATGAGGGAAGGAAATGGTGAGTGGCAAGTTCAGAGCTGATGTTCTGAAAAAGCTGGTAATATTTAGCACTTAAGTAGTGCTTTTTATTTTCTAAACACTAATCAAGCAGTTGCAAGATTATTAAATAAGAACTGTTTTCTCCTTTCAGCGAGTGAAGCACAATTACGTTTATGCTTCATAGAGCAGAGGGCAGGATTTAGTCCCAAGAGGGCAGGAGTTAGTTTAGTGTACATATTTCTTTCACTGACCTGTATTGACTTCCTGTGTTTCTGGTTGGACTGCAGATTGACTGGAAGATTTTGGGAGATTTTTGTGTGTTTGCTGATATATAGCCATTACTGTCTGTTCATTTCATGCTGATGCACCTGCAGTGTGTTGAGTTTCATTAAAATATTTATCACACGTGGAAGGCCTTCCAGACTTAGAAGTATGATAGATTGTGTGGGGGTCCTTTATTACTTGATAATGCTGTAATGCTTATAAAGCAATAAATAGGTCTTATTTTTATATTCTGTCTCTTCTGTGAAATGTGATCTGAGCAGCAAATGAACTACCACAGCAAAGTGTATAGTAATGAAAAATCTGCTGGGAAAATGATTCTGCTTTGGGTTTGTTATGTTTCTGTGATAGCTTCATTTCAGTTAATAAAACTATATACTACACATAGACTGACTAAAGCAGAGTTATTGAGGACACAGGATAGAAAGTATCTGAACTAAAACTGCCTTAATTTGAGACACCATTTTAATTTTAGGACACCGTTGCCATTTTGAATTCTTTAAGTTACTCCTTAAAAGTGATAAATAGTTCTAATGCATTTTATTTAAAGCAGATTCTAGCACTGTGAGCACTCCCTTTCAGGCATAATCTGCCTGGAATTACCATGTTGTGTGCTGTTAAGCTGTCCCACAAGTTTTGTTTTGGTCCAGTCACAATTTTATCCTTTCCTTCCCACTTTTCTTTTCTGAAGGTGGTGGTTGTAAAAGCCTGCTTATTCTACTTCTGGATAAGAGACTAAAAAAGGCATGTCATAAATGGGCCCATTTCAGTATATGCACAGCCTGTTTAGTATGTGCACACTCTAGGATGTGTTCTGAATTATGCATTCAGTATCTGTGGAAGATGCATACATGTGTCAGACATGCTTGAGATAGGGCGGTTTTCAGATGCCTTGTTTATGATAAGTCTGTGTTTACACACTGGATATCCACATGGGTATTTTTGCTATTGTTTAGGATAAAATGAGCAAGAAACCCAGGGTGATACAGGAGGCATTTTCTGTGTGATGCAGATAAACACAAAAAACAAACACTTGGTGTGCAGTTTCACAGCTTATCCTTGCAAAGCGACTTCCTGCTATCCTGCTCCTGCAGGAACATGGAATGATTGAAAGGTATCATGATAGTTTCGAGTCATTACTAAGAAAACATAGCCATTTTGAATTACAGTCTGTATGTTATGTTTATTGTCTGAAGGAGAGCATGCTTGAGAAGAGTGTTTCGACGTACGTGTGAGACGGTTGATAGGTTATTCACCAACTACAGTTGTGGTGAAGTTAGTTGTTGGTAGGTTAGTTTTTGCTTTTAAAGTGAGGACTAAAATCAATGGTAAATATCTCTAGGTTTAAGGATATATCAAATTTATGAAGACAAACAAAAGAACAAACATGGAAATGGTTAAAACATAATGCAGAAGCATGCCAGTGTTAAGGAGTATTTTTACCATGTTCAGCATTTAAGATTTATTTGTGTTGGGCTAAAATTTCTTTTGACATACTGCAGCTAATGGAGGTAATTTAGAGGTGAAAAAGTAGTCTGTCTGTGTGATGTGTATAGAAGGCATTTTTATCCTCAACTTCTGGGAGGAAAAAGACCAGCCCTAGTTCATCCCTTTTTTTTCCTGGTGCGTAAAATGTGTGCATTTTGGCTACTGTGTTTTGCGTCTAGGCTTGTTAGGTTTGTACATGCAAGATGTATATAGTTTATATATATATGTTTATATATATATATGTATGTGATGTCTTAGCTGCTGCATCAATATTGTCATGTAAACTTAGTTGCTCTTTTTTATATATATGTATTCTCTGTATACCTAGTTTTAAAAGAGTAAATATTATAAACTGGTTGCTCAAGAGCGGTATGCTATAAAAAAAGTAATTAGTACATCAGTAAAAGTGTTGGTGGCAGTAATAAAACTGCACTGTAATCCTTCTACCAATTTATTGAACTCTAACTATTGTTATCTATGACAATTACCTGCTACATATTGTACATTAACCCTTTACGTAGTAGTTGTGGTGCTCAATGTGGCTGCAGTACCCTAAACTTCAGATTTTCAAGCAAATGTGTTTTGCTGGTATGCAGTCAGCTTGTTGCTTTTGTCTTTGTTCTATCATTTACTTTGGAGATCATCCTTCTCACAAAAACAAACGTCCTTTTTGCAAAACTAAAGTAAACATATTGCTTATTTCAGATTTTTCTTCAGTTCCTTTAAAAATAATATTACAGAAGTTGGTAAACATTTAAACATTGAAAGCTCTGCTTCTTGGATGAAATTTTTAAAGCTTCATTTGGAAGTATTATAAAAGTGTTTCCAATTTAATTGTTTCTAATATCTCTGGGTTTAACCTCTAACTCTGTTAAAGAAATTTAATGAATTAAGATTTGATGGAAAGCAACTTGCAAGACCCCTGGCAGGTGGTACACATGAAGGGACTTGGCAGATGCAGTACATCATCTGTCACCATGTGCTTCTGTCACTACTGGAAGGACGGTTAAATCTCCATTCAGAAACAGCCTGTTCCTGGACCTCGCCACATCTAGTAAGGACTCAACAACCATTTGTGTGTTGTTGAGGTTAGTTGTGTTTGAGTTCAGTTAGATGTGTGGGTCCAGGCCCACCTCTCATGTAAAGGGTCAGCATATGGGCTAGTGCAGGAGCAGCCGTGAAGACCTGGCAGGTACCTGCCAGCTGCCTGCCTTTTGGACCTCCCTTAACTCATGGTGTAAAGGGTTTGGTTTTTGTGGGTTTACCTGCTGAAGCAGCCATCAGTGAATTGTGACGTAAGATTCCTGTGGCATGGTGTGTGTTGAGGGGTGTTTTTAAGCACCTACAGATTGCTCTGGGAATCAGTGCTCACTAAAAACTGAGTTGTGCAAGTCCAGAAGTGTAGCTCTAAGTACTTTGCGAAGTTGTGTAGGGGATGTATAAAACTAAGTGAGGTAAAGTAATGAAGTGTTGCTTCTCAGTAAATGCTAGAAATTCCTCTTAGCTTAAGCTTTAAATTTTCTGAATTCATTGTTCTGGAAGGTGATCACA
Source organism: Psilopogon haemacephalus (assembly GCA_013396835.1). Taxonomy (NCBI): domain Eukaryota; kingdom Metazoa; phylum Chordata; class Aves; order Piciformes; family Megalaimidae; genus Psilopogon; species Psilopogon haemacephalus. The sequence goes on from VWZI01011650.1 coordinate 870,535, forward strand.
CTTTAAAAGGTCTTAATATATCCTCAAACTGCTGAGGAGTTGGAAGTTGAGACTACAGTGTTTTAATTCAGTTGTCTGTTGCCGAGTACAGAGGTGGAGTTTACATATGCTGCTGTAGCCAGCGTCCTTTAATTCCAAGAAGATCTTTAAAACACCAGGCAATTACGTTTGAAGTTTGGATCTCATGATGTCAATACAGATATGTAGTGAAATATTCCAGGGTGTGGTGATACTTAATCATTAGTGATTGAGACTTGGGGCATTTCCTGAATATTAATGCTGAATATGAATGTTGATTGCCCAAGGTGAAATGATTACCCAGTTACTTAGTCTTTACCTTCTCCTTTTTTATTGATCGCTAATGCAGAAATGATAAATGTGTAGTAAGGTCAGACAGATATTTGAAGTGTTCTCTGAGGCATGGTGCTTGAAACAGAAGGCTTTGACTATCTTTGTATCTTGTGGATTGCATAGTTATCATGTAGTGTGAAAATGGCTATTTTAATTTTTTTGCCCAATAGTGACTTAATTTGTAGTTACACAACTCCAGACTGTTAAGTTCTCCACTGGAATTTTTCTCCTTCAGAATCACTTGGTAACATTCAGCATTGTTACAGGATTCTGGTTTCAAATGATGAAGCTGATAGAGAATTCACCCTAAGTGTAAGTACCACTAAGGGTAAACTGATACGATGCCACACCTTGGATGTACTTTAATACTTAATCTACCCTGTAGGAAAGGTTGAGGATTGACTGGCTAATGTTAAGTGCAGTCTATTATAAAATATCTATTCATAAAAATGATTATGACTAGGTTCCATGATTTTCCTTCTTAGAGAAATGTAGGTTGGTTTTTTTTTTTGCCAGTACCAACTGGTAATAACCTATTAAAATATACGACTTAAATCATGAATGTGTTTGGGACACACAGCATATGCAGGTGGTTATGCTGTGTTCTATAGGAGGTCTAAACTCCTGAAAAGTCTTGCTTAATTCCTGCATAAAAGGACATGAGGAGATGCCAGTGAATCTCATTATGTTCTAGGTAGGTCTGTTGTTATCTGATTTCCAGGTAGTAGATTCATAGGGCATATCTGCATATTGTTTGCATGTGTTGAAAATATCCTCTTGTAGCTTGTGGGAGTAAACTTGATTTCTCTTTCTGTTGAACTTTTTGTGGAGAAAGAGATTTTGTAATTCTTATGTTAAACATTTCAGAGGAAAGCCTCATCTGTCTTGCTGTGTGTTAGTGATTACTCAAGTGGGTATGTTCTTTCCTTTTCTCCTCACAGTTGCTGGGAATGTATTTGGAAGGAGCAGAGTCTGCCAGGTGCCCATCCTCATGTTCTCTGTGGGACCCATGATGAGCTTCCTCACCCAGCCTTCCCTCTGACCCATATCTTCAGAGCAGCCCTAGCTCTCCTATGCTGTGTCTTCCTACTGTGTTCAGCAGATTTCTAACAGCGTAGCTGTACCCCAGGGGCAGTATAGTCTTGTTCTTGTGACAGAAATAGGGAGGAACAAGAAAGTTTGAGAACCACTGTTCCGAAAAGCTGTGAACAGAGCTGAGAACTGCAGCTGGAGATGACTGGGTGAGAAAGCTGCTCTGGTGAGCTGTGCTGAGCCACTACAGCCAGCTGAGTTACAGTGGTGCTCTTGATAAGTTTGGTGACATTGAGTAAATTGCTGCAGGACTGCTTTGAGTGGTCAAGTATATAAAGGTACAAGAGGAATAAGAATGTTTTGGATCTTTAATGAGACAGGTTGTTCTATTTCTTAATTATTATTTTTAAGAGTGGGGAGAGAGAGAGAAGAATGCTTTATTTCTTCTCATATTCTTCTCCTTTTCCACCTTGTATTTTATCCCTTGTCTGAGAAGCAGCTTCTCTTGTTTAAATGTAAATGTATATCTGATAAATAATATACTTTAGCGTTTTACAGATACTGATGATTCACTACATTATTTTTAAATTTTGAAATTAAATTTGTAGTGCTAAGCACACATTCTCTGTAATATAGTGGCATCTTGGTCTGCTGAAATTTCCAGGAAGGGAATTTCTAAGAATCCATGCCTTGCTGGGTTAGACCAATGGTTTTCATGGTCCAGTATCATGTGCCACAAATGGCAGTTGTGGAGGATTAGGGAAAAAGTATAAGAGAAAGATTCACACTGGTTCTTCTTCAGGTCTCTTGCCAGGTTCTGCCAGTAGCACTTTAGGAGCTCCTAGAAGCAAGATTCATAACAAGTTTTGAAGTCACATTCAGTATGGCTTTCTGTTTATTCAATTATTAACCTTTTTAAAGAATATAAAAAGTATTCTTTTGAATTTTTTAAAAAAATATTTTGTCATTATATTGCCCATGATTAGATTGCCAGTCTTGTAAATTAATTGTGCTGCCTGGTTAATACCTCTGAATTAGCTGGGACGCGACTGAAGTTGGCTGGATTCAGTTAGAGCCAAGGGATCTCCAGCTTTCCAGTGCTTCTGATCTGTTTTTGTTGCAGCCAAGATAACAGCTGGTTGGATCAATAACTGTGCCCAAGGAATACTGCTTAAGTAATTTGCAGTGTTATAACTTACAGCAATATACACACTCTCTTGAGATTATTTTCTTCATCTGTGTATAAGTTTCTCATTTAGACAATGCTATTAATACTTATAGGACTATGTGTTGTCATTATAGCAGAGTGCTATATATTCTAACTGATGTGCCAAGTATCAGTAAATTATTTCTCACATAACTAGTGGCTGAACATTCTCATTTTTTCATAGATTTACAGAATGGTTTGGGTTGGAAGGGACCTTAAAAATCATCTACTTCCAAACCCTCTACCATTGGCAGATGCACCTTTCAGTAGACCGGGTGCACTCAAGACCTCATCCAGACTGTCCAGAGAGGGGACGCTCACAACCAACCTGGCAGCTTGTTCCAGTATTTCACCACCCTCACTATAAATAATTTTGTCCTAACATCAAGTCTGCATCTCCCCTTCTCAAGCTTAAGGCCAGTGTTCCTCATGCTATCACTACAGTTTATTATAAGTTGTTGGTGTGAACTGTGTATCTTTCACTTTCTGTTACCGTTCAGAAATGTCAGGTCAGGGACAGGACATAATAGTTGTGTCACTGTCTTAGTTTGACTTAAATTGCAACAGTGTAACCTCCATGTTATCAGGGGAAATGGTAATAAATATGCTTATTCAGGTATAATTAATTTCCAATTTCAAGGTCAGTGAGAGGTCATTCTTCTTACTGGTTGAGTCCAAACATTCTTCATTTTCAGAAACAGCATTTCCTAAGCAGATTTTTTGAAAACCTCACATGTTTCAGTTTTACCTGGAATGTTTAGGGCTTAAATCTTGATGCTTTAAGTGGGAAAGACCTTAATTTTGTGGTGTTTCTTTTCAACAACCTATTTGTTAACCTTAGCAGTTGTTCAAGTTTTCCATTTATTCCTCATATGTTCAGGCTTAGGTTTGCACAAGCAGGAGCTAAGTAGGTGGTGAATCAGGTTATAGGTGCTCTGTATCTACTTTGTGCTCAGCTTGAATATAAATACCTCCTCAAAAAGTGAAGACTCAGCCTCTTGGTGTTTGTTGGGAAGTAATCTGCATAAGAGGAAACTCGTGGAAGAGCTACACTGCCAACTTGAAAAAAATTGCTTAGAAAGTACTATCTGGTGAGATTCAACTGCCTGGCACAGAAACAGATTTTTGTAAAGCACATGAGACAAGAAGCTGAGAAGAGAGGAGTTTTTTTTGTATCTACCCATCTGTTTAGGGCTAACTCGGGAGAAGTTCGGGAGTCAGTCCTAACTGCTTAAAACTCGTGGTTGTGTGCTGTATTCACTCAAGCTTTTGTAACTAAAAATAGTTTGCTGTAACACAGTTAGGGAACTATAACACCGGATTGTGAAAGCATTGTTCTGTTACTACACAGTTTAAGTCAATGGATGTACTGAGAACTAAACTATTTAGGTGAAACAAATGTGTATTGTGTTTTCAGATTAATTTCTACATCTCTGTATTGAAGGAAGATTTTTTAAATCATACTTTGTTTAAATATATGGAGTTTGTTTGCTAACACATTTTATCACTGAACTTGTAGTACAGTTTTCAGTAGACTGATTTAATCCAGAGCAAAATTATTTATGAAGTAGCATTGCAGAAACATGCACTTTCAATGAATTTGCTCCACCTTTTCTATAAACAGAGCCCTAGATGGCTAGAAAAAAAATTAGTATTTTGGATATATTTTAGTTGATGGTCTTCTAAAATCAGGCCAACAAGAGGAACATTCAGGAGAACTTAGTGCCTGAAACCATACTCCCTGCCACTGACTGAAGAATTTCACTACTGAGTTTAATGTTATCATGACTGTAGCTGTGTTTGGAAGAAAGTATTTTTTTGGTGGTGCCTGGTAATATTTGATGTTTATTTCTAAATATTTTACTTGCATCATCTTCTGATAGTGTAAAACTTTTAATCACCTGGAAGGAAATTAGAAGATGTTGTGTCATACTAAATATAATTATAGAAATCAGTGTAATAATCTAAAGATAGCTGTTGCCTGAAACATGTAGAACTCTGGGGCATACCTCTTGCTAACCTGTTTTCAGAAAAACCTCTGTCCTAATGTCAGGAATTATTTAAGTATTGGATTTCTGTTCAGTTTTTAACATTACCTTCCAGTCCAGGTAGAAAGCAAAACATAACCTTACAAACTCGAGGTAGAAGACCATATTTTGTTTGGCTTTTAATTGGTTATGTGTTGCAGGTTGGTTCTCATTAAATGATTCATCTTCTTGTCAGCAAAATAGTTCTCATCCAGAGGCTCTCAGCTGCCATGTGCACTATCCTTATGCTGGCAGCACCTCCTTTCTCTTCCCAGGTGGAAAGGGAGGAGTTTGGAGGAACAAAGAGCTGCATAGGAGACTTGAATACTTTGGTAGTTCACTTAGCAGTAATAAACTATACCTGTTTGGTTTTTCGTGTGGGGTTTTTTTTTTAATGCTTAGGGCAGGCTTACCTTGATACGAATGAGCATTTGCTGTAACTGAGCCATCATTTGTACCTTAGAGCTCTAGGGTTAGAACATGCTAATCTAGAGGGTAAAGTCTTCTGTTCCCCTAGAGGAAAGTATCTCTGCAGTGAGGTTAGGAAAAGTGTTAGAACAGGTTCTGTGTTGTAGTTGCTGTCTACAGAGGTCTGAATGCCACCCTGTGAAGTGGGAGCACCTTTCCCAAGGAAAAGCAGGTGTTGGTTTAGACCAGCAAGCTTTCACTGATTTTTTTTTTTTTTTTCCCAGAACAATGCAATATTTTAACTACTGAGTTCCATGCTGTGAGTTTTTTGTTCAGTCTCCAGTCCCCATAGCAGTATTGCATTGTCATAGCTGGTCTGAGCACTTCCCAGCTATGGTAAGCAATGCAGTCCGCGTCTCGTGCAGCCTTGGGTTTTGGCACAGTCTTGTCTCAGTAAAAATGTAGTAGTAACATGAGTGATATGGGAGATGCAGTATAAATAGCAGCACAGTCAGGTTACTTGGAACTCTGCATGTGGGAGTTTTGATTTTTTGATACAAATGCTCTTCTAAAGGGAGTAACTTGTACTGATTCTTTGCTTGTTTTCGTTCTCTTTGTCATGACACAGTTGCCTCTTGCTATGTAGAAATGAACAAGAAGTTGTGTGACTATGGCATTAACAAACCTATCCTTTATAAACATGAGGTCGAGTGTTAATCTGTGAAGCTACATGTGAGCTGTAAGAATAAACCTCTGTGTTTAGGGGTAACAGCTAGGTGTTTTGTTTCCACTGTATGTTGGTAGGCTTACTCTGTTGAGGATTACCTGCTCACTGACACTTGTGCTAGATGTAAGAGAAGATCATTTAACAATGGTTAGCACTTTGGGAGAAAATATTTTAAACCCATCCTGAATAAAGAAGAAAGTGCTTTGAATTCATGTTTGGAACAGAATCAAAAGGTGTCTGTGTTTGAATCTAGAATAATAGAGACCTGATAAACCAGTATGTTGCTGGAAACTGTGGGGACTCTTCGAAGTTCACAAAATGAAGTGCATTTCTTGTCTTAAAGAAGTGAAAATGTGGTAAAAGCATTGGACACGTTCACGTGAAATAAAGATGACCTTATCTGAGAGTTGAGTGTGATGCTCAGGAATTTCCTCAGAGAAGAGTAATACTATGTAGTTTTTTAGGTCGTTTTAGTTTTGCTTCTAAATGTTTTTTTGGAGAAGGTTACTTCTGTCAGTTATTCTGAAATGCCTTTTCGAGACTTAGTCACTTTGCATCCATTGCCTCATCTACAAGGGCAAGAAGTTTGTGCTCCGACAGATGTACACAGGTGAAGCAGAAGTACTAAAAGACAAACTCATTTGTTATACAAAAATAATGAAGTTGATTACGATAACTTTAAAAGCTGTTAAATGCTAGCAGTAATACTTCTACAGATTATTTGATGTACCACGCTAGACATGCTTTTAATACGCTGAGAATTCTGGCAGAAATTAAAGACTGCAGTGACATCGACTCAAAGGGGTGGTGAGTTTGTTTTTTGTTGGTGTGTTGTTTTTTT